>JADANN010000145.1:0-176682 GCA_018806985.1 Angiostrongylus vasorum | reverse complement strand
TCAGAGCACTCGAAGGCTCCTGCTGTTGATAGTCGCCGATCTTTGGATCAGAGCAAGTTTTATCCCCTCGTGATTAGGCTTGTACTCATGAGTGTGGGTTTCTGAAAGTGTTTTCCTACGAGTAACGTGATTGTGATACCGGATTAATTTCCACGTTGTTCGACCCTGCTGAGATGAACGCAACCTGAATGTCTCAGTTGGCAGTGAAGGACATTTAGTAGGAACACTACTGCAGTAGATGACTGAGATTACCACAGCGATTCCACGTCAACAGAATCTTTCACTGCGCTCTCCGGGTCGTATGGAGGTTCGCAATATTACAACAAGGTTTCATCCAGAGTGGAAACGATTTCGGACACAGGCTTACTCTTAATTGAGCTTTCCGATGGAAATATCTGGTTCGGTCCCAGTTCAGAGGAGTCTACTTTGAATTAATCAGTTGCAGTATATCGCATTTTTACGACTAATGGAAATTTCCAGCGCTGATAAGAAGAAAAGCTTTTGATAGACTGTGCAAACTAAACACCGTTGGGCGGCTTTACTTTGTTATTTTAGCAGTCTACTTTATGTGGAAATAAAAAAACCTTCGTTGTAAACCATGCTTTGCCCTCAGATAATCTTTCTGCTGAACAAAGGATCATTGCAAAAACAGTAACGTTATTATTCGATTTGAATACCAATAGCCACTGAGCGGAGTTCCACTGCATTAAAATCGACTCGATGTGGCTCGTAGAACTACGTCACAAGAATGAATGGTTGTGGAGAATTGAGACGAGTCACTGCTGCACTGAGGAAGGTGAAAAGCACCAGAAGGTTAATCGGATAAAAAATTTTGTGGCAACCTCGTTTAAGCAGAACGATCCTAAAGGAGATCAGTTTCTTAAAAAAAACAACTGAAACTTCGATGAGAAAGACCAACAATTTTCCACACAACTGAGTTTACACGAGCTTGCTCAAAAATATTTATTCAGCTGAAGTTTTGACGTCTTCGTCTTCTTCAGACCTGGATATGGCCGTGCAGGTGGTCCATGCATGATCACCCTGGCGTTCCAAGGGTTCATTGCACGCCATTTGCCAACAATCAAACAAAGATAGCTAATATTGTACAGCAATTAGCGAAAATCTATCCTGTATAAAGGCGTAACGGCAATTGAAGTTTCCATTCGATCTGTACTCCCTCTATTGAATCCGATACCACACGACTCCGAACGTTCACATAGTGACGACGACCAGCTCGCAAATATCGACACGGATCAACGTTGCTTTGAAGGAGGTGGAGACTGGAAACATCAGCCGAGTGAGAGTATAGCAATGAACCTCGTATCAGGTCAGTCATGTGGAAAAGATATGGGTTATTTAGTTATTTTTTCGAGGTCAAGTGAAAGTCGGCACGTTGAGATGGCAACGAAAGATGTTCGCACAAGATGGACAAAATCGATCCGACGAAAAAAAAAAAGTGGCATCGGATAAATAGACATGCGAATTTCCTCATTTAGCGAATCAGAAGGAAAACACTTAAAAACTCTGAAATCCCATTATTCAGAAAGGTGAACTATGTAAGTTTAAAAATCAACGGCTGTAAAAACCAATCTTACAATATTTTACAACCTTAGCTGCGCTGGAACTGTGGTAGGTCACATGAGCGTGCGATTTTGTCCTTTATACTCGCTCTTCAAGCTTTTCTATCACTGATGTGAAATTTCCTCCCTATGGTTTACCGCCTCATCGTGGCTGGGAGGTGCTCCTCGGTGTCGGACTGTGATGTACTGCGGGCAAAGTTCATCCTCCCTGCAAGGTCTCCCAAGCTGAGAAGGGAGTCCAACGTTTTCATCAGGAAGCCGGGTTAAGAGTAAACCAATGCCAGGATCGACCACCTTCCTGCTATCAAACTAGTCGCATGGTGGCAAATCCCCCTCTGATCCACAAGAGCGGCGGCTGCCTGTGGTGGTGACGAACTGGGAGCCCTTGGCCTGGCTGACCGCGGGACTGCAGGGAAATAAAATGGCTAAACCAACAAAACTCCGAAAAATGGAGATTATACTGGGGCCCGCACAACCAGTGAGGATTTGCCGTCCAAGTATCGATCGATGTATCCAAGATTTTGGAATTTTGGACGATGTGGCATATGAACAATATATTGATAGTTATGAATCCCACAAAAATCGTTCGCCGACTGGCAGCTTCGACGGTTTTGATAGTTTGCTTGCTTTGGTGAATGACGCTGGTACAGAAAAGAGGCTTCATCTTGTCATAAACAAAGCAGTTAAAACATATCAAAGGTTTTGAAGGAAGAATCTCTTAACAAGGTGACCAACAGATGTCGGATTATCATGTTGTTCAAATTAATTACATGAGAATAAATAGGAAGAAGTTTTCTAACCTAAATGGAAACCGCCTTATAACTCACATGGGTGAAATGATCCACGTTCAAAATAAAACAATGCAATCTACAAAATGCAAGCACTAAATGATTAAAACCAGAAGAATCAATCAATCAACAGGATAACAGCTTCACAATAAGCCCATATTTAGCTCAAGTAGAAAATACCAACGGGAAACTAACGAAAATGAAATAAAACGAAAATAAGAATAAGAATCGTCGAATTGAATACCAGCATTATCATCGATTCCGTTTGAAAGCGTGACGATTCCCAACTACAGAATGGCAGGAATCATTTCGACATCTTGGAGCTTCTTTCCATTTCCAAGATCAGTAGGAATTTTTAATAACTCATCTAAATGCGTCATCTTCCTCATGAACTTCGAAATGGAGTTCCGTTTCAGGCATAGCCACGCTCAAAAGTTTTTGTCTAGGCAGAGTGGTAACTGAAATGAAAATAAGAGGAAACTCACTGGATGCATTTAAACGAAGACACAAAGCGAACACAGAAATGCCTCACCATAAGACTGCCAGTAGTACGTGAATTAAAAAGGTGAACCAATAATCCATAGAACAGCGAAACTTCCCCCACAGTAGTAAACGTTGATCTGATTATGGATAATCCTGATGTCCTTAAATGACAGCAGTGGACGAATTATTCGTAGAGCGCATGAGCGCAAGGATAAAAAAAGGATAAAGCTCTCGGGGTTGATCAATCCCTGAGGGATGCCCCATGCATTCGGCTTCTTTAAGTATCGTTAGAGGTGACTGAATGCATATCTGGCCTTTACAATGACTCGCGGTGGGCTACAGATATATCGAGCCAGTGCTGCTATCCTCCCAAAGAAGTCTGGTACCAATTTGCTGACCCCATAGGGACGGAAGGCTAAGTGAGCCACGGGCCCGGGGATCGATTTCACGTGTGTGTCGCAGTGGCGCTTCCAAACCACTGCGCAACATGAGCCCTCTGATTATGGATAGTAGAATTGAGACAACCTATATGAATTTGCAAAGGTTCATTACCTTGATTGCTTACAGCGGATTTGATTCAACTCCAAAATGAACCAATCATTGTGTTAGAGTTCAATGCGTCATGAAACACATCAATGCTAACCGATTTTAAACTTCTTCAAAGTTCAAGTAGGACAAAATCTAAAAGAACGGTAAGATATTTAGAAAAACAATTCTGCAAAGCTGTAAAAAGATACATTTGACTCTAGCATACCTCATTCTGTATGTAACGTCGTAATATTTAAGGTTAAATATGGTTACCTTAGGGCAGCACGTCAGTATACAATCTTTATGACGATTCCTAACTGCCATTAGACCAGATGATTTCTGGTGACTAGCTACTTGCAGCTGGCTGCTTTGATAATGTAAGGATATTCCACTAAATCAGCACTAAATACACTTCAGCACTACGAGAACAAAACCAGCGCACATCCCAATGTGACCGTCAAAAACGACATGCTCGTACTGATTCTTGAACCTGCTTCCTTAACTATAATTTCACTTCCTGCCCTGTTTTAGAAATGAAACTCATCGCGATTAAAGGAAGTTCTGCTTAAATTAGGAAATCTATTCCATATTTAAAAGTGCGCAGCATAGAAGAAGACTTACTGGTTTCTACAAACTTGTAAGGCCATCATGGCTCAGCAACTCGGAGATTGTAGCATCTAAACAATCAGAACAATGCACTGATAAGAACAGCGTACAATATGCTCGAACTGCAAGTTAGCTAAACTTTTTCAAGAAAAGATACAATTATAGTTTTCCAAAAGAACAAAACTTGATCGACACGTCTGAAAGACGAGTCAAAAGTGAAGGTCTCAATGTATTTTCCATTCAACTGATAAGTTGCCGGCCTGAGCCACACTTTTATCTTGAAGTCTCTAGAAACCCTTTCCAAAAGCCCATGCGATCGCGCCAGGTTACAACTAAGTTTCCGGCAAAATGATAGAAACATCTGAAAAAGAAAAGCTTACCTCGTAACGTCTCCTTGGACGGGAATGTTGTTGATATGTGTTGATAATCGTTTCGTAATAAATTCGATTTTGCTGCTGAAATGAACTCACGGAACATCAACGTCTGACTAGTCTAAAAACACCATCTGGAAACACTGAGGTAGTAAACCACTAGTGGAGCAAATTCTATTACGTCAGGCAGTAAACTAAAGTTGTTTAATTGTTATTAGATGGTACCAATGAGTTGAGCGGTTCAGTGCACAACCGTCGAAACTCACATGTTGAAAACCGGTATTCTTCTGATACTTAGATAAAAGAAATGATTTATAAATAATGAAGAACATGTGGAATGAAACTCTTTCGCTGATTAAACACCAAAAAATTGAAGGTAGCATGGTTGACACTTCGTTATGTTGGAGTAGAATATACGTTCATAAAAGGCTGAACAAATGGCTTTGTCTGATTCCAAAATGCAATGCAGCACCCGGAAACCCAGGTCAGCTTCGAACCCGTGATTGCCCTTTACGGGAGCGCAGGTGTTAACCATCGGAACACCAAAGCCCTTGCTTTACCTTTCTACCAAACAGTTTCTTACCCTTATCCGGATAATCCTCCCATAGTTTCGAACCGAATAACACTTTTTCGCCGGGAAGAGTAGTATCCGGAAAAATAAAAGGCAAAAACTAAGCAAATAGACGGCTTAATGTAAAGATGTTAAGAGAACATATAAATGTCTCACAGAAAAAAAGCAGTGGACAGTGGATTAAAACAGCAAGCAAGTACTCCACGGATATTCATACTTACAGCTGCGAGTAAAATCTGAGCTCAAAGTGGATCTCTCGTAACATGGCACTACAAAATCTTATGCAAAGGTTATGAAGTTTAAAGGATGCAAAATTTAGGAGTTCACATAATGTTTGCAAAAACAAGCCTTAGGTAAGCACATTGATCATGACCTGTTGTTTTCAAGCCCAGTTCTGCTACCTATTACAAGGACGTCTACACAAGTGCCTTCAGTGTTTTACCTTCAGTGTATCGTGGTGAAAATCGTTTCTATGTTTTGAAATACACTGTGAGTAAACAAAAACAATGAGTCATAGGTGAATCATGCCCGTCAGCTTGCCCCAGGGCGGATGAGTAATATAAGTTTCAAGATGTCACCTGACAAAACACAGGTCTGTGTTGGGTGCGCAATAGATTGAGTGCTTTTGTAGGGCGAAGATAACCCGTAACAAAGGAAGTGCATTTGTTGCAATGCATATCGTGCATCGGTCACCCGATCAAACATTATACCTCAGGCTGATTCAGTGACGTGACACAAGCACAGTCCTCGCCCATGTATTACTCTGTGCGTCTGCTATCCACCAACTATTTAGAATACTTGCAACGAATAAACGGCTCTGAAGAAGGCGAAACCGCCGAAACATCAGCTATTGTATCCTAATAAATCCAGTAATACCAACCTTGTGTCTGCTCACTGAAGAAAACACCGAAACAGTGAATAGATTGAACTCTGGGCAGTGTGGGTTACCATTGCTGTAGGGAAAGGATAAGGTGTTCCCCTCATTCTCCAGTTGAGAAACTGTGCTAAAGAGCATCCTACAAGCCACGTTCTTCACCAACTTTTCAAGCCCAAAATCTGGAAATGCGTGAAAACATGAAGCATCTGCTTATACTTTCAAGAAAAAAAGAGAAATAGTTTATACTCAACGAGCTACAGCATTAACGAGTAACGGTAAGAAACGTGGTAAAAATCCAGAATTGCTATTCCAACAAAAACTTTCGATGTGTGAAGCATTTATTTGGTAGCAAAGCCTCTTTTACAGCATAATATGTCCACAACTAT
Source organism: Angiostrongylus vasorum (assembly GCA_018806985.1). Taxonomy (NCBI): domain Eukaryota; kingdom Metazoa; phylum Nematoda; class Chromadorea; order Rhabditida; family Metastrongylidae; genus Angiostrongylus; species Angiostrongylus vasorum. Next base: position 170,492 of record JADANN010000145.1, on the reverse strand, counting down.
AAATAGAAATAAAGTGTAAAATACAAGAGTATGTGAAAGCAACTTTCCGACAAAAACAAAGAAACAAGTTCAACACCCATTAAGAGGAAGCAATTCGTGCAGCTGCACCTAAATGGGCATCGCTACCAGCCAACATATGAAACCACATCAACATATCGTCATACTGTATTGAGAAAAGGTAGACTTCTCTAAAGGAATACTTTAACAACCATACTTTTATGGATCTAAATTCGATCAATAAGGATTATGTAGATTTCCGTGGTAGTACTGTATAAACTAAGTATACTAGAGCTCAATAATAGCATTCAGAAAGCAATAACACCAAACGACACGGCTGACAAGCTTAATGTTATGTGGAGTGTGAAGTAGGATGAAAGGAAAGAAAGATGGTGATAACAACCAACATCTGATTGTAAACGCAGATGACATCTTCAGTTCAATTTGAGAATAACAGAATCGAGTATATAAAAAAAAGTCCGCGAGGAATAATTAGTGAAAAGCACACCTCCTACGCGGAAAAACTGTTGCGATAGTCCCCAGACTTCGATTTCTAGGTCCTCTGAAACAACAGAATCTAGAGCAACTTTCCATAGAAATACAGAACCTAACCACTAAACAGTACTTGAGAAACATAAAATCACAGGACTATGAAAGGTATGTTACGGCACTGGCTACCACGATATGAGAATTTACTTCACATCATCTCTAACTGGAGGTGGATCATGAGTGGTGTCACAGTGAACTGTGTGCAGGCGACGGATGGCTATGTATGTAGTAGAATAATAAGAAGTAATCTTAAAACCGTCGATGTCACATTTATGCTCTGGATTTTGATATTCATAGGATTTTGCTGCAGTGTTAGTTTACCGAAGCAGAAATATGTTAATGGTTAAAGGTGAAAGGCACAACTACTGTTGGTTACATGCCCACTAGAACAATGCATTCGGCCGCGGAAGTCCCACCACCATTGTCACCCCGAAAAGAAATTCGCCTCTTTTGGTGCACTTTTCGACCAACTTTATAAGTTTTCTGCAATAGTTTTTTATTTTTCAAATTCTACGCACCCCCACGTGGTACCCGAACTTTTCCAGTTATTGCGTTGAAAAAAAGGCACGTCCACTATTCGACCAAAGTGCAACAGTCTTTGGGATTTGATTTGATAACACAATGTTTTATCTTCGTCCTACTTGGGAGCGAAGAATATGAACACCTCTATTGTTCCCCAATTCTATACTATGTGAATACAGATAAATAAGCTCGCATCCTATCTGTATGCATTGGAATATCTTTCTAACTTTCTCATTGCAATAAACTCGTTATGGGCCTGTAGAAAAACAGTTTTTGTAAATTATAATGTGTGCAAAAATAGCTTAGCTTCCCTCACGTCTGGAAGAAACTAATATGGCAAAAGCCTTTGATTGAAAATAAAAAGCGTAAAAAAAAGTAGACTGTGTAACAAAGTAAACCACAAGAAAGAAAAATGAGTGAGCTAGCTTTTACGCGCGGTGAACATCGCTCTGCACCCTCCAGAACCCAAGAAAAATCCGTTAGTGCAACGTTCGGTACATCACTGAGGAGGGAGAAGGAAGGAAGACGTAGGTCGTGGGCGAACGAACCCTCATACGAAGCGGACAAGCTCAATGGACACTTGCAAAACATCGAGACGAGTTGCGAGAAATGCGGGCCACTGTTGCCAAATAGGTGACTCATCGAAATATCTAAGTATTAGATGTAGAGAATAGCATTTAGGCCAATACTTGGCACAATATATTGTTGAGAGGTCATGGATTGGATAGGAAAGGTACAGCAGGAACCTGTGTGGCGAAATAAACAGCAAAGAGATGGAGACAAACGTGTTAATATGAACTTAAATCGACCCAACTGCGCCTACTTTGAGTATAAATCAATCCATCTTAGGGTTGGCAATATCGGCATTTCACTCCGTCTGGAAAGGGCTGTGCAAACTTCTTGTTACCAGACAGCTCAATGTGAAAGGCTAGTGCCACCTACGTGCAACTGCTGCGAATTTTTTAAAAAGAAAACGCTGGGAAATTCCGCTTTCGTCCAAAAAGGTTTCCATATACCAACTACACGAACCACATCATTCAGAAACGTTTCCTCCTACAGCCGTAGTCTGCAATTCCTCTTTCGTGTTTAATTACCAGGTGAATTCCCGGCCACGGCAGTCCAAAAATTTTGAAAGCACCATCTTCAACAGGCCGATTTATTGCTGTTGAATTCATATTTTCCCTTACACAAGCTGTCTCACATGCTGAAAGAATGCCCCTTACTGAACTGAAAAACCATTGTGTATCTAAATAAACCTTAATAATGGTCTGCTAAACAGCCGCTTTCTAAGTATTCTTAAACTGATTTTAACTTCAACTTTAATTAATTGATAAACATAATGTTTGATAATGACCACAATAAGATTCTAAGATTCGTCATGACAGGAAATGATGGTTCTTCGACCGACTGCGACATAATGACAAAATCTCCCACCCTCCAGGGTCGGCAAATGATATTAGACTTGTTTGAGAAGAAATGTCTGATCCCAAGACCTAGAAACGCTTTGAGAAGGATGTTGTCACATTCCAAGACGAATATTTCGACCAGCACTGAACGAAATTCGTAAATAAGACAAAAAATCCTTAAGTAGTAGCCGAACCAACATGCGGAACCCAAAGAGCTTCCTGGACGACGGATGCAAGAAACAAATCGAGTAGAAGATGTAGTTGGATGGGGATAATATATGTGAGGACGGTTTATGTAGAGAACAGTAGAAGAATAGCACAGTACCGCTTCTTTGAATATTGAAACTAGAGCACAATCTATAAAGGAAAAACAATGACCAGTGGTGTTGCTGCTCTTACAGGAGTCTTCAAAACAATTCTTGTCTTAACGCCACGCGAAAAAATGTGGATTACCCCAATGGATCTGGGAAGGGTTCTCGAATGTTCATCGTGCTAAATTAATGTCAATCGCTGAAGCTGTATGCGACTTTTCGACATCACAAATGTTTATGGATTAGAAACGTGAATCATCTGCAGAACAGAAGGCTTAAGATGCTTGATTTTTATGCAATCCAACATTGCTTTTTCGATAAGTGATGAATCAATGTACATGAGCAGTTGGAATAAAAAAAGCATAAAGCTCAGTGATCAATCCAAGAGTGATGCGCCATCATTCAACTCCATTAAGCATCGTTTGGAGGTGACTGAATGCATATCTGGCCTTTACAATGACTCGCGGTGGGCTACAGATATATCGAGCCAGTGCTGCTATCCTCCCAAAGAAGTCTGGTACTAATTTGCCGCCCCAGAAGAGATGAAAGGCCTGGTGAGCCATAGGCGCGGATCAATTCCCCGTGTGTGTTGCAGCGCGCCTCCGACCACTGCTCCACAAACGCCCCAAGAGTTGGGATACACAAAGAAAAGATTTTGGTTAATCGCATAATCGGTATAGAAAGTTCTAGTGTCATCTTAGTTTCCAAATGCTCTAAAATTTAAGTCATCAGAAATCTGCGAAGAAATTAAAGTTTTCAGATTTAGTAACGCAAATACCGTCAACACCAACGATACACTGGGAGACATCTCGCACCACGAAATCTCTACTGTCTTATCGCTTCGAATTTCAAAAGAGCCTCGACGAGGGAAAGGGGAACATATGCGTTTCTTGCTTTGCGAAAAAAGAAGTTTTGTCTTTGAAACATAGGAAAGTATATATCTTCTTGCAAATATCTATAGATTCCAACCTTTTAAATCTAAATTTACAAAAATCGTTGTGAACTGAGATTTGCTGGTTTGGAGTTGAAAATAGCCTTACACTTGCATCAAATGCATCGAAATCAGTTCCGTTCAAGATCAGGCTATTAAGCAAACACATCATTACCCTCGAAGCTCATGCTCACAGTGGCAATTAAACAGACTACTTAGAAATGATTTTCCAAGCGAACGACCGAAATCGAGCTGAATATCGATGGAAGTGTAGCTTCAGCAAAAGACATAGTTGGTATCAACCCAATCTAAGAAACGTTTATGATTTTTTACACCAGATCGCCATGGACGAGTACGACTTATAATTTTTCACCATATGCACTAGCTATCCATGATTTTTGTTGGACTCATTCCTCATCTCTTTTCTTTTCTACTTCTCCCTCTCTTTATTTACACAATCGGAAATACCATATATGGTCCTAGACTCATAGGTTGCCCAGAGTGTATTTCACAGCATACACCCTTAACGCAAATGATAACTGATCAGTAGCTAGAAAATAGCAATTAAACGCTACACCACCGAAATAGCAAGAATCGCTTCAAACAACACCAGCATATTATGCAAAATTCGTAGAATGAACCCATCTTCTAGATCAAACACTTCCTATCAAGCAGATGGTTGTTTGAACGGAATCATACCTCGGTTTCGGATGATGCGGACATGTCTTTTGCATTGTTACTGTCACCTAGCTCCATTCTATCACCAATCTCTTCGTCCGCACAGTCATTGCCAATCGGAATTGTTGCGGGTTGCGAAGTATTTGCTTGGTTTTTATGGATCATCCAGAGCTGTAAATTTGAATAGTAGAACAATGTTATATCAGGCATCGAAGTTTCAAGAATTAGAGAAACACATAGCCGGGCAAGTTCATAAAGACTGACCATGTAAACAAAGTAAGCTCTGAAAGTTGAAAATCGAAGGTTTGAAAATTGTAAAAACCAACGTTGGACCGTTTACATATGCATAAAGACGATGAAACTATATGATTACACAAATAAGGCCTGCCACGCAATTGGATAGTGTAGATTCATAAGAAACGACACCACGTACCGGATCAGGCATGGACAATATGGATTGAGTAAGTCCCAAGTCCCTTCTACGAGCTGCTGCTCGTGAAGAATTGCGCTAATTGGGTTAGTGCATTCATATTTTTGATCCGGAACAGCACGCGATCAGATGGAACACGACCACAAGCCACTGTCCATTCTGAAACGAGCCCGGAGCATGTGTATAGTGATCTCATTATTTCAATCATAGAAAACTAGCTAAAAGATAAAAGTAGTGGTGCAGTTGGCACTCGTTGCACCAACTATACTGATCGCTGAGAATTTCACAAGTTCTGGTAAATGGCTGGATGCTCTCGAACAAGTTGTCACGCTCCCAAATTACTGCTGACACCGTGTTGGCACAACAGCGGAGTTTAGCGATTAGCTCCTCTCCTGTTTTTTCTTCGTCGTCTTGTTGATTGGAAACGTTCGCCATGAACGAAGAGATTTCTAGGAGAATGCAATCTGAACATGTCAATATGAAGTTTCGGAACATTTCGTAGCACATAGCGCCTCTTTACATGATGTGTTAAAGTTCAACTAATAGACAACGTTACAGCGAGTGACGATATCCTAAAGTCTCTAAGTAGTGCATTAACACGTAGAAATAACTGTTAGTACAAGATGATATCCTCAAATGACAGCAGTGGATGAATTGTTCGTAGACCGCATGAGGGTACGGAATTTATTGGCATCGCGCCAAGAGATGTCCTTACGAAATTATGCGCAAAGTGAGTTTAGGGACTTAGTGTAATCCGATTAGGTTTATTTGTGTTAAACTACTATCAGCCCTAAACCTATAATTCATTTTGCCACCTTTCCACATAGTACCATTTGGATTCAGTTATTTGCTATCATTCTGGATTAGCGCCGCTATTTCATCGAAAGTTATTCTCTTCAAGAATTGCTTTCTTTGCGTTCATATCACAAGTAACTATTCCGTACTTTTATTTCGAGTTCACATATACAACAACGGGCTAACGAGAGAACAACTACAGAAACCGGGATAAGCTTTATCATTTATCTTTTTAACTATTAGCTTAACATCTTCATAACACTGCTGAAACAGCTGAATACTCCGGAATCACTAAAAGCGAACGGTTTCTAGAAAGTGATCGGCTAACGGACCATAGGAAAACTGAATAATATGATTATTTGGCAAAAAACCAAGACTAATCGAAGTCACTCGGTGTACCTAAGAAACTCAATCAATATTCGTGGCGCGCATGCCGAGGCACGGAGGATGGGGAGCGCCGCGAGGATCATCGACTCAGTAAGAACCTTTGTGATCTCCCTAAGGCCCGTGTCACAGTCGTTGAGTCCAACTGCACCTTAGTGTCAGTACGAGCTCGTCTTCGATCACATATTCTCCCTATCTGTCAACTCTTTTAGTGTCATTTTTTTTCCCTCCTTGAAATGCTTGTAATTACTACTTACTCGGATACTTTGACCATTCGTCCTCACTGATTGTGCGGGCTCCAACATATTCTCCACTTTTCGGAGTTTTGCTGGCTCAGCCACTGTGTTTCCCTGGAGTCCCAAAGTCAGCCTAGCCAAAGTCTGCCCCAGGTCGTCACCATCACAGGCATTCGCCGCCCTTATGGATCAAAGGCAGATTTGCCACCGCATGACTAGTTCAATACCAGGACCGTGGCGGTTCTAGACGCTGTACTCCGTCTCAGCATAGGAGACCCTGCAGGTGGGAAGAATCCCCTGCTGTACATCGCTGCCCGATTTCCAGGAACACTTCCCAGCCACGACGAGGCGGTAAACCGTTGGGTGGGCTTGTTACTAATAGTGGCAAATTTCACCAAAGAAGTTGTGATTCACACTATTCAGTTTTTCAGTAATGCTGAGATATTTACACAACTCCGGACCGCAGGTGTCTGCGCTGGGGAACGATTGCGCTATTAGCCTTTTCGAGGGCTAATGCGTTCACCACTACACCATACGGGTCTTTCGTTTCGTCTGTCAGACTGCCTGTCAATCCTGCTGACGGGTGGTAGCTGATGGTGCTGATCGATAGTGGTAGGTAATAGCGCGTTCGTTCCCCACCGCAGACATCCGCGGTCGGGAGTTTTCCAAATATCTCAGCACCACTGAAGTTATATTTCGCAATATACCCTGCCATTAAAAAGGGTAGACAGTAAATAATGGGTTAAAATTGTGATTATTCAGTTTTTATTTACTGCCTATTACTTTTTTTATAGCGGAGTATTACGTGAAATACAAACAAAACGACGCTGACATGAGCAAAACTCGGAACCTCAGTTGAGTTTCGGACCCGTGATTGCCCTCGCCCACCTGAAAGGGTAGTCGCTGGTTCGATGCCCACCTTAAGGCCCAAATTTTGCTCATGTCTAAGCATCGTTGTGTTTAAATGACAGTAGTATGAGGAACTTGTGAAGGGGGTTAAGTGGGGAATGGTAGTGATAGATTAACAGATACTACCAAAGGCAGAGAACTTTTGTCCCCCCTAATTAAATGCTCTTTTGCAATCTTATAATACTACAACCGATGTCAGAAGTGCGTTAGGCTTTTTCGGTTGGTGGTGCATGTTTGTAAGGTCACATAATACTCGACAGTTACGGGAGAATAGCCGTTGTGTTCGCTTATTCAGTGAAACAGACCATAACAGATGAAGATTCTCTTCAGAATTGCTGTTTAGCATTAGTACAAATAGATCAGATTTTGTACAAGTGGAACTGTTTCCCTGGGCCATTCCAAAATTTTCTTCGTTGTATCGTTTTCTGCTCATATAGCTCCGGGTCCCGAAATACTTGATCGTTTGTCGCAATTGCCGTTCTTGCCGGCTACATATATCGCTTAATACAAAGGCCTGAAAACGCAGAATTTAACGCCGATTCTCTGTGGGAGTCGTTCTCGTTGGGAGAGCAGAATGAAAAACATGGACTTGAATTATCTCGTCCTCTAATCGAAAATCTCTTAGCGACACTGTATTGTGTTCAGTTCATGTTCTTAGCCACACTCAAGCATAAGACAGGCTTTTCATAGAATTGGGTGCCTATATTTTTCTCTTAATAACCATTTTCACTTTAAATCGTTTTACAGTGTCTATTCTTCTTTAGTCCAAAGGGCGGCTGTTCACTACAGTGGTTGCTGCGCTCATTCAAGAGTTTTCACGATTTATCGCGTGTTTCACCTCACGCATCACACCACATTTGTTGGATTTTTTCCTAAAGCATGTTGTGGATAACTCACAGCTCGCTTTAATGTTCCTTCGATTGGACTTTACTTACTGTCTATTCTAAACTTTGTTTTAATTTTAATTTATTTTAGTCGTTTAATTTAACTTTTTAAATAGTGCGATTGTGGCGCAATGGTCGGAATCGCCCTGCAACAAACACAAAGAATCGATCCCCGTGCCCATGAAGCCTTCTATCCCTCCGAAGTCGAAAGTTGGTACCTGACTTGTCTGGAAGGATGGAAGCACTGGCTCGATACATCGGTAGGACACCGTGAGTCATTGTAAAGGCCAGACATGCATTCATTCACGTCCAGCGACGCTTAATGAAGTCGAATGGATGGCGCATCCCTCAGGGACTGATCAACGTCGAGAGCTTTATCCTTTTACTCTAAATTTCACTACATCGTAGGTTCGTGGTGATTTTTTAGGGCGCGAGAATTTTATGGAGTCGACGCCTCACACCGATGCCTTCTATGATTTCTTATTTCAGTGATTGGGACAACGAAGAGACTGCACAAAAAATCTGTCCCTTTTTTTCGGTGTTATGAGCAGTCATTTCGAGTTAGTCTGTTAAGGAAGGGGTTAGTTAGAGAAAATCAACAAAGACAGGAAAAAAGGTAAATAAAAGAAGTTGAAAAACTGCGCCTCATTTTCTACCGTGCGTAGTGTGCATTTAGCTCGTGGTTGTGGTAAGAAGTTAACAGAATATCGCTACCCCAAGTCAGAAGCGAATAATACCAAGGAGTTGGGCTGTAGATGGTGCGAATGCAGCAGACAGGACTGCTTAGACCGTCTCGATGGCAGGCATGTAAAGTAGAATTTGTCGAAATTGCACATAGTAAAGGTACAAATTGTATCTAAAGATCGCTAATTTTGAGTTATGTGGAAGTGTAATGGTTGTTACTTGTAGATACGACATTTACAATATTCGGGTGAGCTGAGTGAGAAACAGAGCTGAGGATACGTAGCATTTCGGAAGACTGTGCGCATTGATTGGTCCATTCTGGGCACGGACTTACTCAAGATTCACAACCACTTGTTCTCTTAGTGATCTGCAGTCTCATTGTGGCTATAAGATGTTACTACTTTGCGAATTTCAATGTTTAAGTGCCGTAGAGTTCTAGACACATGGAAAAGTTTCAATTCCGGTCAATAAACTCTTTGGAAAAACGGTTTTCGAAACTATGTAGTGTAGAGAATAACTTTCGCTACATTTGATGTGAGGGCGCGGGTGGTGCAGTAGTGGGAGACGCCCTGCGACACAACGTGGAATCGATCTCCGTTCCCGTGGCTCAGCAAGCTTTCCTTCCCTCCGGGGTCAGCAGATTGGTACCAGACTTGTCCAGGAGGATAACAGCGCTGGCTCGAAACATCGATAGGCCACCGCGAGTCATTGTAAAGGCCAGATATGCATTCAATCACCTCGGTGCTTAATGAAGTCAAATGCGTGCCGCATCCCTAAGGGATTGATCAACGCCGAGAGCTTTGCCCTTTATTTTATACGTTTTATATGGAATAGCTGTTAATTAATACAAGAAAACAGCAGCGAAAATCCTTTTGCGTGGGGCCTAAATAATATCCACTAAAACCAATTCATGCGATCGTGTATCTGCTATGAGGGTAATGCTCTTACGTGATATTGCATTAACATACAAAGCGTTACACATCCTCAGAAAACAGGAATTTGGCGTGATCCTATGGCTTTCATTGAGGTTGGTGCCGGCTTGTTGGTGGAAGCGACTTGAACAGATACTCCACTATCCTGAAGTCAGGGATGACACTACTTGCAACCAGTGTTCTATTTTGATGTTCCATAGAGTGTACTCCTCTTTATAAGTAGTATTGTTAAAGACATCTGCGTCATTTGTCGACTTCTTGCTTGGTCTCGTTCGAGACTTGTTCATGCTACTTCAACATTTGAGCACATTCTTCAAACGCAGGTCGTCAAAAGGCGCCAGGTTTATCGTCAAACGGCAAGGGTTTATGTCTATCTCGTAGAGCAGCTCGGAAGGAACTGGCATATGCGGAATGTTTGCTTTCTCCGAATGCGGATGAAGCAGAGTATAGGTCGAGAGGACTCGAAATGTGCAGTGCGAATCTTAGAGCGATTGACACACCAAAACAAGTTTTTCAATGTTCTCTTAGTGACAACGCATTTGTTGTAAATCTAACTCATCCCAGACGTCCTGCACTTCGCCCTCCCGTTTCGGTAATGATCGACCATTGCTATAAAGAAATTTGAATTTTCGAAGAAATTTGTTACCAAAGTGTTCAAAAATCCGCGCAAAATCCGATCTTAGTTAGGAAAACGTCGAGAAATGCGCCCGTCATTTTATGGCCTAACATGATCTTCAACAGGATGAAGCGCTATTCAAGTACCTTAAGATTAGTTCATTTGTATTTTTCTGGTTTTCTACCTTTCTTTGCAATACAGATCGTCGTATATTTGGGCTTTTGTTTTTTGGGTTTGATTTTATTTCCTTGAAGCAGAAATAGGGAGAATTCATAGGACTTAGTTTTGTCAAAAGACGTATGAATCACGGGGACTTTAGTCCTGTGATATCTGATCGGAGTGATAAAAAACGACTGGCAGCCGAACTTGCTTGTATATCTTATGTGGACTAAACTGCCGGTTCTTGAGGCGCATTTAAAGTGCAGAAGCACTCAAGTTTTTCTGTTGAACGAATCTGGATTTAAACAACACACTTCTCTAATATGTGTTCCTTCCTTGATAAGCTTACACGAGGTTGATAGATATCAAGACAGTAACAGTTTGTGCATGTCACCAACATTATGATGCCTATCTGCTGAGTTGAGAAAAGCCGTTTTCCACTTGATTGAGAATGTAGACAGTTGTACAGAGCTCATAGTCCAATTAGCCCACGTTCCATAATACTACTTGAGCCGTCGAGTGCTGTTCTTCAAAGGTGGCCGCATTTTTTCTTGTTGGTCAATGCTGTATCCGCTCCGATAGATGTTCATGCAAGTAGAATATTCAGTGCATCTCATCGCTCCACTATGATTCAGGAAGCTGTGGTGAATTATTTCTGCTGTACATATCGAGCAGTCGCTTTAACTTTAATCTGGAGTTATGAAGTAATTAGGAGATTCATTTTAGTCCAGTTAGTGCGCCGAACCTCGTTGGTTGCTGTATAGCATGTAGTTCACAGCTGGAATTTGATCACGAGATGGATCCTTTTCATTACGCAGAGGAAATGGATACAAGATTTCATAATAGTGATCTTTTTGCTCCTCGTTGTAGCAGTAATTTATCGAGTTTCTTTACCTTTGACGTGTGTCTCAAACCACTATTGATCGCTGCTGTTTTCTAAATCAGCTTCAGCAATCGACTTCAGATGGACGGATACTGCCCCCTTTCATCCATATCTTCGTCTTCAAGAGTCATATCTACGGTACGTTTCGAACTCTTTGGACGCTTTGTGCTCGTAAGGGCTTCTGTAGTCCATGCTTCCACGGAATTTCGAGCTGTTTGCACAAAAAATATGTCCCAAACTTGAACTAGTGAGGCAAATCGACGCGATCTTTTCTTGCCTTAAGAGCATCCCTTCGACCAGCTTAAAGTTTTGGATTGATAGCAAAAAAAAACTCTACTGGACATAATAAAGCAACTATTGGGCCCTAAAATCACAATGCTAAGCTTTTGTTTTCTGCCCACTATAATTCTTCACGGCAGAGTATGATGTGAATTACAACCACAACGATGCTGAGATGTTCACAAAACTTGGTTCTCGGGGCAGTTCGAAGCACTATTTCCCTTTCCGGAGGGCTCGCGCATTACACAATGCTCCACGGAGACTCGACTCTTGCTCTGCGTTTCTCTCAGCTAGTTTCTCTATCTAACGCTGCCATCAATAATCACCCGTCAGCGGTCCAGGTTAACTGGGTTCAATGCCGATTTGTCCTCCCCAAATCAATCCTAGTTCGATCCCAATTTGTGCTTCCCAGATCAATCCCGCTGACCGGTGATTGTTGATGGCAGCGTTAGGTTGAGAAACTAGCTGAGAGAGACGCAGAGCAACGGCCTACGTGGCGCAGTGTGTAATGCTCTAGCCCCGCAAAGAGAAATAGTGGTTTGGCTCTGGCCCAGGGCCCGAATTTTGCCAATGTCTCAGGATCATTGAGGCTCTGAAATGTTATGAAGCAGTAAAAAAGGATAAAGCTCTCGGCGTTGATCAATCCCTGAGGAATGCGCCGTGTATTCGACTTCATTAAGCATCATTTTGAGGTGATTGAGTGCATATGTGGCCTTTGCAATGACTCGCGGTGGCCTATCGATGTATCGAGCCGGTGCTGCTATCCTCCCGGACAAGTCAGGTACCAATTTGCCGAGCCCGGAAGGACGGAGGGCTTCTTGGGCCATGAACGCGGGATCGATTTCACGTGTGTGTTGCAGGGCACCTCTGACCACTGCTCCACACGCGCCCCGCGCCTTGCTAATAAATATTTATTGGGAAATGTGTTGTAGATCTTCTACTTGCAAGTTTGTTCCTCACCAAATATGCTCATGCAACCTTTCGCTAATCAGCTACCACTTTTTGCAAGGATTTCGACTAGAACGAAAAATCTTTTGCAGACAAAGCGCTGTTTTCGAATAGTTCGTCGGTCACCGAACTTCAGAACTGAAGACTATTGGGGTAAAAAGAACTTCTTTAATTCACGAAAATGTTGATATTCTTGGGCTTTTATCTTGAGCAATAATGTTGTGTTTGAGTTCATTTTTTTTAGTTGACTTCAATGACAACTTTTCAAAGTTTCGGTTCAAAGTCGACCATTCCTTTTGTGCCAATAATACAATATACAACACCATCTTTTCCCCCAAGCGCGTGGGCTGAACGATATCGCGTAGTTTCGGGACTAACAATTAGATGTCACTTGCAAGATTTTGTGGACAACAGATGTCATTGTTGTTGGTAATCCGCAGTTATGATATACTTCTAAAATATCTTCTGAGATTATCACTGCAGTGCTTGCTTCGAAAACAACAATTTCATTTCTAAGTAAAATTCAGCATAAGGTACGCATTGTGAAGAATAGTAGATATGTGGGACAGTACTTGTGAGTACACAAGTTGGTCGAAATGTTGTGTCCTCACGTAGTGAAATAATCAGAGGTGTCCTGCAAAACACACACGATGTGCCATTGGTTCAATCATGCGGCCTGGATCCCACCAAAGCACCAATACTTGGGAGTGATCTTAAGCGTAAATGAATGCTTTACCAGTTTCCGAGTATATTCGTTAGCATGAAACTTAACTTGTAAATTGGTGCCGAGGCTCATATAGCACAGTGCTTAGAGGCGCCTTGAAACACACACGGGACTGATTGCTGGTTTCACACCACACTCCGGAGTCACCAAGCTCTCCATCCTTCTCGAGTCGGAAAATTGGTACCAGATTTGTATGGGAAGACCTCAATAGTATCTGCTGAGATTGGCGACGTCTTTCTGCTAATGATTAGGTGCTTCGTAACAGAGCATCCGAGGATTCCTTCCCAGAATGTTCTCGACCGACATTCAATGTCATCCATGAAGAAGACCAAATCCTCACGCAACAGTCGAATCCGCCCGTAAAAGAAGTGGTACGAAGAAGCGAATCGAATGAAATTAGAGAAGCCTCTCATAGAACACGACCACCACCGTATTTCGACGTGACGCTTTTTTTTTAAAGATTTTGACAAGAAATTACCAACATGTTGCTCGCTAATTCTCGCTTAGCTCAGGCTTACTCAGGAAGATTTGTTTTGTAAACTACAATAGAAACACGTAATCGCTTCCCAGATGCAGCCATCAATGAACAATGAACAATCGGAAAACAATATTGACCTTATAATGCTCTTGAACGGAGTCGTCGACGGAGAATGGATGCAGGTAGCCGCAACAGATTCCCCATGCACCTGGAAAACACTAAGTGATTAAGTTGAAGAGGGCACCTATATCTAAACTAAGGAAAGGTAGGATTCATAAGAGCCATTGGACGGAAAGTTTTAAATACCTATAGTTCTAATGACAAGAACATATCACAGCGTCCTTCACGTCTCCACCTTATTCACAATCATTCTAGAAAGCTATTTGCTTGAAGACGACTGTCAACTTTACTAACTTAATCCTTGAAAGGGGAGACCACGGAGAAAAAAAGAGACACAACAAGATAATAACAAGCAAGAAGTCAAAAAATCGGATTATGAAGTAACATAAATTACTGCGAAGGCAGAAAATTCTCCGCTCAACTCAAGAAGTGCTTTTTCCTCAGCAATGTCTTCAGAACCGTCACCATCACTAGCAGCCAGAGTCCACTGAAGTCTCAGCTGAGTTCTTCATTTCTAGTCATAGTTTATAAGACACGGGACTCATGGGCAACGTAGACGGTATCGTTTTCGATGAGCTTTCACAAACAATACGCAATGTGTATTCTCAGCCACACTTGCAAAAAGCCCTTTGGGGCGGTGGAACGGAAACGGTGGATATAAGAGAACATGAAAAATACTCTTCAATTACCACAGAAGACCGTGCGGTAAGCGAATAACGTTGTGGTTAGGTAACGTATAAGATTTCTTTTTCCCATAAAGTAAGATAGAGCACAAGTGGTGCTCAACAACATAGCTGATATGTATAAGCTAGAAGATGGAAAAAAAATGTAAGGAAACCGAACAGTAGAAGAGAATCTCAAATAAGCAGTACGTCGTGCGTCTTGCGTCGATTTACGGACCGCATATCTTGGTTTCGATGCGCTTCTCAATGGCGCTACAGTGACATGCGGTTGTGGAAGGATTCACGAAAAACTATGGAGCACCATCGAAAAGTCAGCGTGGTGTCAGATGCTGATTGGTATCGCAAATAGGTGTGGACGAGTTCGGCTGTTCTATGCAGCTGACGAAAAATTGCTCGTACTCGCTTGGACCAGCTTGGAAATACTTTAGCGGAGCTCCATGGGTTAACCAAACCAATAACCTGAAGAAATGATGGTCGCCCTGAACGAGCAATGTTTTCTGTTGAAAGTGCGAAAGACAGTAATTCTAACAAGTTATGTCTGCCGTTTTATACATAGTTCTCAGTGAAGTGATGTATTGGTTTAGGCTACTCTTGACGATCTTCTGTAGACTTTCTCTAAGGTAGGAATGCTTCATTGAACTAAGTATTTATGGGAATTCTCCATTATACAGCAAAAAAGAATCCTTGCAGGTGCGAAGAGATTTGTATGAGACCAAAAGATCTCACTTTCCAAGGAGAAAATGTTTGTCAGAAGCTGTGCGAAGTGAGCTACTTTTAGACTATGCTTCGTTTGTTTGCCTTTTCCGAGGAGTCTTTATTGCCTTCTGCGGGAAGAAATCACTTACTATTTACTTGATACTTCGAACGGCCCCGTCCTCAGTGGTTATGTGGGCCCCAGCATAATCACCGTTATTCGGAGATTTGCTGGTTAAGCCATTGTGGTTCTCCGGAATCGCGAGGTCAGCCTTGACCAAAGTCTGCCCCAGATCTTTACCACCACAGGCAGTCGCAGCCGTTGTGGATCAGAGGGAGATTTGCCACCGTGCGACTTTGATACCAGGAAGGTGGTGGATATTGGTATTGGTTTACTCTTAGCTAGGCTTCCTGATGGAAACGTCGGACTCCTTCTCAGCTTGGGAGACCTTGCTGGAGGGACGAATCGCCTCACTGTACATCGCAGTCCGACAACCAGGAACACCTCCCAGCCACGATGAGGAAGTAAACGGTTGGGAGGGTAGAAATCACCAGGAGCGATTTCTCAATACGGTGAGCTCGACCAATCGATAACGGCATACTGGACGCCTCACGGAGTGCGTGACTCGGTCCTTGCATCTGAGCACAAGCTCCTCACCCTTATTCGCTTTATATTCACTTATGAAGGACATAGCAACAGTAAGCTTCTCCACGAAATGGTTAAGGTGCATCTGTACGGTAGACAACGTTTTCGCTTCTGGGTTATACTTCTTATGGGGATATTTGTGTCAGCTCTTCACCGTTGTTGTTTCAAATGATCGACATTTACAGCCAATTCCACGAACATCAATCTCCGTTAGTTTCACATGTGGTTATCAGTCTTCTGTTTGCAGAATGTCTTCAACAGAATTGAATCAACTTTAAGACTTTTCATCTTCTTCTCTATACATACGATTTTAAAGTCATTGAGAACAGTTCTGCAAATATCTTGTTTGGAGGTACAGCGTAGTTGTGCTTATTTTTACAAATGTCGTTTGAAGATCTAATGGTTTTGCAGATTTTCGAAAATACTCCTTCGGCTTGAGAAAATGAGGGTCTTCAGTGACATTGAATTAATTAAGTAGGTTCACGAACAGTTACGCTCCGTCCGAAAACTACAGGTAGCTGTCACATCCTTCGTCTTTCTGCTATCCATCCCAATTAAGTATTCAATTTAGGAAGAACATCATATGCATGTGATTACTAAACAACTTGAAAGCAAGTAATGGACGGAAGGTACTGTGAGGAAGTTTAGTCTTCGCAAAGAACGCTCAGTAGTCGAGGTTGGTCTTACTTCTCGAGAATAACCGATGGTGTGTTCAATGGTCAATCATTTCAAGTGCTTTCATTTTCTGAAAATCTTGGGAATGTCGATGGACAAAGCCAGTTATCTGGCTATTAATCCACCAGATGGTTCTCGAGACTCGATGGCAACTTTGGCTATGATCAGATTTGTATCAACTATCAGTTTTCAGTAACCACGGCGCGTGTGGCGCCGTGGTTGGAGGCACCACTACGACACGCACGTGGAATCGATCCCCGCGCCCATGGTCCACCAAGCCTTCCATCACTCCAGAGTCGACAAATTGGTGCCAAACTTGTCTGGGAGGATAGCAGCACTTTCTCTATACATCGGTACGCCACTGCGAGTCATTGTAAAGGCCAGATAGGCATTTAATCACCTCCAACGATGCTTAATGAATTCGAATGCATGGCGCATCCCTCAGGAATTGATCAAAGCCGACAGCTTTTTTCTTTATAGTTTCAGTGAGCGTATGTTAGGCAGAGTGATTTTTTTTCCTTAAAAAAGGAGAAAAAGACTTTGCAAGTGATTTTAAGGGCCGCGCTTGATAATGTGTCCACTTCGTCACCCGCGTTAGTTCACGCGTTTGTTCATGGATGTTAAACACGTGGGTTATAAACATTACTGTTGGAGGTGATGTTCTTCGTGGTTGCAAATGGAATAGCTAGTGCGGAAGGTTTTTCTAAACTGTAACATCACTAGATGATCCTCTTGCTTAAGCGTTTTGCTTCACTTATGACCTCATTTTAGAAAGATTTTAGTCCGTCGATTCCATCGACATTCTCTCGATAATGGTTCCTCTTGTAGAAACAGTTACTAGCCATTCTTTTAGCATAATGGAAGCTGTTACTACTGAAAATTTACAGTTCTTCAAGTTCTTCCTTAAATGACTGTGTTGATACATTCCTGCAATTTCCCGAACAATGTTGGCTTTATGACGCAAAAAACCGATACTTAAAGTGATAATGAATTGACCAAAACCAAGGGTCTTCTCAGCAGTGGTAAAAGGTTTGCAGTTCTTTCCAACGTTCCGTTGTTGAATATGCTCATAGCTTTACCTTCCCATTTCATTTACTCCTAGCTATGGTGCTCGTCGTCCAGTAGACATTAATCAGTCTGGAATTATGGTCCACTTTTACGCCAGAGATGGCCATTGCTTATATTTCATTTGTGATGGCTAGTGCTGCTGATGCTGTAGGCCTACAGTATATGGAAAATTGAGCTTTTGCGTCATTTGAAAGCATCGGGAATTCCATATGGGGTACGAAGAGAGGGTAAAGTTTCATATGAAAGAAGCAGTGAAATGGTAAGGTTTCTTCAACTCTCTGTAAACTTCAAATCAGGACTTCTACAATATCAAGCTGAAGTGTATACCAGCACTTTGCGTATGTTTTTTATTGTTTCGAAATCTTTTCCTTTTCTAGGTGAAAAGTGTTTTTTTTTCTTGCCTTTTCAGCTTGTTGGAAACATGCGAAGGATAGCAGTCGGTCAGATCGTGGAATGCGCAAGTCGATGCGGTATGTGTGCACGCTTTTATCGTCATTGCCACTCATCTGTAGTCGGAGAGGTAGGCTTTCTCCAACTCATCGTTACTGAAACGTTCTCGTAGACGTTTGTCACCATCACTGGTAGTTGTTAAGGTGGTTTTGCAGCTGCGAACTGCCGTAGCAAATAGGGAAATCGCCGCAGACCATGATGAATTTCCTTCGTACTCCTCAGTTCTCCATTATCCTCACACAGAACGGTACACATTTGACTACACTAACAGTAGGAATGACGTGTTTAGCATTACCTAAGCAAAACAACATTTTGTTGGTGGCTTATTTCTGAACCAAATAAGGAACGTTTGCATTTGACGTCCAACCGATCTTTCTTCCTTTTTTCTCCGATAATTTTTTCGCTGATGAGTGGTCTTTGGGTCATATTTCAATGAAAGATCTTATCTTTCAGCATGCGTTTATTACATCATTATGAACGAAATGATTAGGGAACTAGGTATGCTACAGATACCCTTAGGAAAATCCATTGATGGAGCCATTTTTGAGTTTGCTAAACACAAGCTGCACCAAAATGTTTTTCTTGAGTTCGTCCTTTCCATCTTCGTTGTAAGTAACAATGGCATTTCGGCCACCTCAGTGTAGAATATTTTACGGATATGTGAGCTTTTGTTAAACTCAAATAATATCGTAGACATTTGGATGGGACTTGTTGTGCTCATGAATTCTTCCTCTACTTACTGTGCTATGCTATTCAGTTAGCATACCACAATTAGCATCAGCCATTAATGATGTGCGAGAAGTTTGTGCATTGCTTCAAGTCGCACATCAAGTATTAAAGGCTCACATTTTCCTGTTTTTTGAATCCCACTGAAGTCCTTGTCAGTCAAAAAGATGGCATTGGACGAAGTTCGTGTTCCATGATATTCTGTACACTGTCTCGCTCTATAACTGTAGCGTACGTCAGCATTTCGGGCTGTCAACTTCTTTTTACAAAAACGTGTATTCCGCATCCCAGGTGAACTTATCATTCACAACATTTTCAGGCTGTTTTATTATTATTTCTTATTTGGATTCTGTACGTAGTAATGAAAATCGAGAGCTTGTCAAAGGATGCTTAGCAGTGAGTGCGCCTTAGTACGTTGTATTCAGATTTGAATCTCCTCATAGAAATTTGTTGTCGGAATTCCATTTGCGAAGTTGGAGTCACACGGTTTACTAAGCGAAAAAACATTTGGTTAGCGACAAGGAGGTTGGTATTATTTTTACTTCTTTTTTCTTCTTTTAGTCCGACATCACAGGTATGGCGCGCACCTCGGCGTTTCCTTCATTCAATTAGTTGTATTGGATCATAATCTACTAAGGTCTTTCGCGTTTGACTTCGGCTGCTCGGGGATGGCCTTGTTTTCTTCATGTAAATCGCAGAATTCTGGTCGAATTGATTCTGCTTGGATCCTGAAACTGCTCTACTAGATTATTCCTAAGTCTTAGTTGGCTTGAGGTAGCATAAAACACCAACCACGCGTCGATTATACTGTGTCTGCAACTACTGCGTTTCCTGCATTCCAATGTTGATTGCGTTGAAAACTGGCATGTCGTAAAAGTCAAGTAATGGAATGAAAACGATAGAGCTCTCTACGTTGATCAATCGCTAAGGGATGCGTCATGCATTCGACTTCACTAAGCATCGTTTGGAGTTGATTGGATGCGTATTTGCTTTTACAATGACTCGCAATGGCTCACCGATATATCGAGCCTATGTGGCTATCCTCCCAGACAAGTTTGGTACCAATTTGCCGACTCCCGGAGGGATGGAAAGCTTGGTGGGCCATGGGCGCCAGGGATCGATTCCCACGTGATTTCGCTTCCAACCACTGCGCCACACGTGCCCATGGAAGCAATAGAATATTATGAATTGTTCTAGGGTCATAGTATTGAGATTTCGCGCTCAATGACGAAATTTCTTCACGAGTTATACACAACTAGCATCCTTTTAACACGTGCACATCGCCGTTCTTGGAAAAAGGCAAAGGTGGCAAATCATCCGAGAAAAGAAAACCAGTGTGCACGGATCTCCCTCATATGAGGGATCTCGAGCCGGTTAGTCGCGAGGCTACGTGGCGCATTCCCAGGTGGCGGATAGGGGGTTAAGCGCGGACCAAAAGCGAAATTCGCTTCTCTGAGACCTGGGTGGATCCAGCGAATGGACTCCCTCTTCTGCTGCGCCAATTTAGCATATACTTCCTGTATTTACGAGGCGTATTCATGCATGCGTACGTGGGTGTGTTTCCGTCTATCCGGATTTTATTCTGTGTGTCAATCCGGCCAAAATCCTGCAATCGACTGACAGGGAAGTATATGGGAAGCGGTTAGGAGTCGCCTCCAACAAATGAGCTCCATGTCCACTCTGGGAGAACCTGGCAAGCTACCCGTGAGTATACCCAGCCCCCACGATCAGAGCCCAACAAGCTATACGTGGGTTTCAAAAAAGCTAAAAACAGTAAAAGAAACGGGCCTCATTTATATGACTCCGAAGGACCCCCCAATTCGGCAACATTGAGTAAAACGACTGCGGAGAGGCTGCTAAAATCTCAGAGTTATTCTAAGCTGCCGAAATCACGAAGGACTTAGGGGACGATCTGCACCTACAATTCATGCACATTGCCCCTGAGTCCTCTATAGAAGGGCTTGATAATGCCGTCAAGAAGAATAAGGTACGTCATTGGACTGGCCGAAACTGAGACAATGCCACTCATTCAACGCCGTTATGACACTAGAGAAGAACTGACTGTTCCTCGGAACATGCGACAGCAGAGGAGTCAGCTGTCCACGAACATCGATTCACTCAGAACAACTAACTACCCGACTCGGACGTTTACGATTAAAAAGATGTGGATCAATACCGGCTTTGACAGCATTTGTCGCTTACGCGCCGGCATCAAACTACGACGAACAAGACGTCCAAGCGTTTCATATGGACTTACAGAAGTTATGGAAGACCATACGTTCTTTAGATCACCGTTGGAGGTTTTTAGCACTGAGACTGGATTCAAAAAGAACGTCTGAAGAACTTCACATTGGGATCCACGGACTAGAATGCAACGAGCCGGGTGAGCGGGTGTCCGAGTTTGTCACGACGGTCAAGACAAACCATGATTACTCGCTTTCCAGAAGCCCCATCCTCAACGCTGGACGTGGGAGTCTCCCAGTAGAATACCATAACGAAATAGACTACATCGTTACAAATCGACGGTATTGCCTAACCGATGTCACTGTTTTTCCAAAATTCTACACAGGATCAGTCCATTGCCTCCTTTGGGCAAGATTTCATTTCTCGCCGATAGGACAAAAAGCCGCCAAATTCAAAAAACGAAGTCAAAAACCACTATAAACTGAGATTTATCCAATTCATTAGTCGGTTACTGGGAAAATGTCGTTCTTGATGTTATCGACGAGAAATACAATCGGCTCATTCAACTTCTCCGCGTTAGCGCTATGAAAGATGAGAGTGCGGAAGTCAACAAGAGACGTCTGTCTCCAGAAACACTTGAGTTAATACCCCAGCGTGAAATCGCACGAGTGCAGGCAATCTCTAACTTAAGTCCGAACTTGCAGAACATTGCAGACAGGCGATAGAAGATGATCTAAAAGAGAGAATAGCAGACAGCTATGGCAAAGCTGCAGAGGCTAGGAAAAAGCATTCACAAGGCCCACCGAAGTTTCGCCAATTACAAAACCAAGATGATTGAACTCCGACGCCCAGACGAAACAGTCACAACGTCCAGAAAGGCATTGGAGAAAACCATTCACGAATACTACTCAGATCTCTTCTATAGCCACGTCCACCTTCCATCATATGAAATAAAGGAGGATGGATATGTTGTACCATTGGTTCTCCCTTCCGAAATCTGACGTACTATTTGGTCGGTAAAAATCGAACAGCACCGGGTCTGGAGAGAGCCTAGCGCCAGTCCTCGTAAACGCACTGGGTCGGCTGTTTACATGTTACCATTCTGAATGCAAAGTCCCTATTGACTGGAAGATAAGCAAGGTCGTGCTATTTTTCAACAATGGTGACCTCCACGAAATCGGTAACTATCGCTAAATCTGTTTGCTCTCTGTCGTCTACAAGCTTTTCACTCGAATAATCCTAAAAAGGATAGACAGAAAACTGGGCGAAGGACAGCCGTGTGAGCAAGCAGGTTCTCGAAATGGATTCATTACGATGGACCACGTACCCATGATAACAAGACTCATTGAATTATCGCGAAAGTACAAAAGACTACGCTATCTCACTTTCATCGAATTGAAGAAGCCTTTAAAGAAGAAGGATTCAACTGAGATAGAAGCAGTCATGGGAATCCCTGGGCAGTCAAAGTCCTTACTCAGTATATAAAGATTCTTCGTAAGCTGTCTAAAAACTTCACAACAAAGACATCACCATTCTTCAATGATATTAACATTGATATATCAATGTTATCAAAAGAGGGGTAGGCAAGGCGATATACCATCTCGCCAAAAATATTTACCGCCACCCTCCAGAAAGTCATGCGAATATTGGAATGGGATAATATGGGAGTGAAATTCGATGGCCGGCAATTACACCATCTTTGCTTTGCTGGTGTCTTTTAACAACATACACTGGCCAAACGGGACGAATGTTTGCCGACCTTGATAAAGCCTATAGAAAATTTGGTCTTTGACTGAATCCGACAAAAAACGATGTTTATGAAGAACAGTTTGGTTGCATATGCCCCATTTACGCTCAGCGGAATGAATGTCTCCGAATGCTCCAGTTACTTCCATATAGTTCGCTAAATCAATATGATGAACGACTTAGCTCCAGAGTTGAGCAGAAGGAAACGAGCGCTTTAGAGAGCTTTCGACAGCATCAGCGATATAATGAGGACAACAAAGAACACCCTACTCGTTTCTACTTTTTCTGCTCAGTGGTATTTCTCCTGCTTTAACGTATGCGTCAGAAAGCTGGTCGCTGTATAAGTAGGATGCAAGTTCAATCAGCGTAATTAGACGCGCAGTCTAAAGGATAATGCTAGGACTATCCTGTGTCACACAAGTAACGGAAGGGTTCCAAAGCTGTACGCCAAACAGACGAAAATAATTTGGGCCAGATACATAATGCGTATGAACGACCACCGATGGAGAAGAGCCGTTAGTGACTGGATTCCTTGTGATGTTAAGCGTTCTGCAGAAGGACCGTCGACCCGATGGTCAGAGTTCTTCACGAAAACTCTGACAGAAGTTATGGTGCTCAACTAGTCCCTAGAGCGAGCAGAATCCACTGGGCTATTCTTGCAATCGACAGGGAAACTGGAATATTTACTTTCTCCCGCTCGAATCACTCGACGATCAACGGACTACAGGTGATACAGGTGATGTCCACGACGTCTTACGAAGTAAGAATTGTTTGGGTCCAAGATGTTGGTTAAATAGGATAGTAAAAAAGAATACTGTCAAATGTTCCCAGTTTGCTCCTTATTGCGTTTATAAATCTTGTCTACTTAAAGAAGCATGGTTTTTGAGAACTATGCTATTTTTTTGATGATGCTGAGATATTTGCAAAACTCTGGACCGCAGGTGCCTATGGTGGGGAACGAACGCGCTATTGTCCTTTCCGGGGAGTAGCGCGCTCACCACCACACCATGCCAGGGTCATTCGTTTCGCCTGTCTCTCAGCTAGTTCTATTGGTCTTTTGCCATCAGCAATCAGCCTGTCAGCGGGATTGATCTGGGGGCCCAAATCGGCAACGAACCCAGTTAAGCTGAGGCTGCGAAAGTTATAATCACAATTTTGACTTATTATTTACTGCCTACTCTTTTTTTTTAGCGGCAGGGTATGCGTTGCGAAATATAACTTTGATGATGCTGAGATATTTGCAAAACTCTGTGATTGCTGATGGCAAAAGATCAATAGAACTAGCTGAGAGACAGGCGAAACGAATGACCCGCATGGTGTGGTGGTGAGCGCGCTACTCCCCGGAAAGGACAATAGCGCGTTCGTTCCCCACCATAGGGCACCTGCGGTCCAGAGTTTTGCAAATATCTCAGCATCATCAAAGTTATATTTCGCAACGCATACCCTGCCGCTAAAAAAAAGAGTAGGCAGTAAATAATAAGTCAAAATTGTGATTATAACTGCAGCCTCAGCTTAACTGGGTTCGTTGCCGATTTGGGCCCCCCCAGATCAATCCCGCTGACGGGTGATTGCTGATGGCAAAAGACCAATAGAACTAGCTGAGAGACAGGCGAAACGAATGACCCGCATGGTGTGGTGGTGAGCGCGCTACTCCCCCGGAAAGGACAATAGCGCGTTCGTTCCCCACCATAGGCACCTGCGGTCCAGAGTTTTGCAAATATCTCAGCATCATCAAAGTTATATTTCGCAACGCATACCCTGCCGCTAAAAAAAAAGTAGGCAGTAAATAATAAGTCAAAATTGTGCTATTTTTGTTTTCATTCTTGTTTCCTCTACTCATATTTTTTTTGCCATTCTATGGAAAATCTCTGACGACGTAATTCTGTGGCAGCCTGCTTACCCCCCACTGGTCCTAGTTGTTCACTTTTCTTTCTAATTCACTCATTCGATAGGTCAGCATTCTGCTGTGTTTATAATTACCACCACCGAGTGACAGCCGTCCTCTTCATGGCTGGAGTCTATTTCTAAGTGTCGAACTGCGGTACAGTTGGTGACATTTCCGAGAGGCTTTTGCAAGCTGCTAAAAGGGAGTCCCGCATCTCCATCTAAAAGTTCTTTTATGAGTAATCGTATATCAGGAATCACCACCTCTTTTTGGGAAGCTAGTCTTGAGGTGTCAGGCGTCCCTCCCAGGCATTGTGACAAATCTCCCTCTGTTTCACAAGGGCTGCGACTGCCCGTGGTGCCGAAGACCTGGAGCAGACTTTGGCCAAGCTGACCTTGGGATTCCAGGGAACCAGAATGGCTTAACCAGCAAATCTCCCCGATAAATATGATTATGCTGGTACCCGCGCAACCAGTGAGGACGGGCCGTTCAAGTGTCAAGTCAAGTCAAAATCATCGTCACAAGATTTTGTCAAGCTGCCAACAACAAGTTCAGCACCTACATCCGCACCCTCTTCTATGAGGAACTTTATTCAGGAATTATCACCATATTGGTAGTGTAATATCGATGGCAACAGCCAAACAGCTTCCGTGATCCATCATAATCAACAGGTCTTCGTCAAGTGGCCAGAGAACATCGTTTCAACTCAGTCATCTCAGAATTCCAGCATATTAGATGGCTCAGTGCTTAACGATGTAGTGTCACTCTCCCTTTACTCATTTAGGGATACGAAATAAATATTGCATATATTTCTATAAATTTTTGCCTATGTTTAACATTGTAATGCTCAGTATTACAATAATCTAACATCCACATATTTATTCGTTTCAAATAAAAGCGAAAGAGTAACTAACACGTACGTAGGGTGGTACATTTATTTCACTGAGATGAGTTTCGAGAACAATATTGCCTGCGACTTAAATATTATTTACGAGAACCCAGTGGTAAACGACGGAGCTTTTAAATGTTTATATCTACATTTCCGTTATTTTTGCTTAGAGCCGTAGAGTTTCCTCTTCTGCGCAAAGTTCTAACGTTTTTTAAAAGCTTTCTAATCTTCATATCTCATTTTCAGGATTCGAGATTGTGAAGCTGCTCTGCGAAGTGCGCGTCCGTTGCGTGGCTGGCCCGCTCGCTGTGCGCTCGACCCCGATCGCTCCCTTTGAGCATCGGAACACCTACCACGCAGAAGCCAACGACCCTTCTCTGTTCGATTGTTGAAAGTCCAAGGTTATTTTCGAAAGTATATTTTCGCGCTGTTCCTTCCACATTCGATGTTTTCCACAGTTGGTCCGTTTTTTGGTCCGTTCATGTCTATCGTTACGTCATTTCTTTTTCGTACGCTTTTTTCGGTAATATTGGTGAATTCCACTTAAGTAGTTGTGTAGTCTGGACTGGTTCGGATATTGGGGAGACCTTCCTTGTGAAAACGAAAAAATATCTGCGGCCTTCGTTTAAGATCACTAGGTAAACAAGCACATTATGATTGCTGGTGATAACGTAAGTCAAGCTACTTCACCACCTTCCGTGTCCTTTGATCCAGCAGTTCTGCAAATGGTTGTTGACAACGTGCTGAGTCGATCACCGGCATCCGTCAAGACAAGATCGGTTAGTCTTTTTTTCTTTATTGATTTATTAAGTAGAGATGCAGTTTCTTCCATCATATGGAAGTATTACATCAGTAGTAGATACGATAGGTTACCAATCTAAATGGTAATGCTCCCACTTTGAACTAAAGGAAAACAAGCATGCAAAATACCACCAGGAAATTCCGAACAATACGGGAATAAATCGAAGGGAAAATTCTAGTGTTAAATGTCTTCATCACTAATAAATTGATTATACCTGATTCTGTGAATTTTGTCCTTATTTCATCCTCTTGTTCATAAATTTTTTTCCCCATTAAGGGACCCGAAACGAGGGATTTGTCGATGGATTCCATAGATCACAGGTACGTACTCTTTCCAATCTTAAGCAATGCATTCTTTCAAAAACGTTTTGATACACTATCAGTTAGTAGATGGATTGCACATCCATCCAGCCGGTGATAAACCTTGTAGAAATCTTATCAGCAAATTCAGTGATCACATTTCACAATGTCATGAAGACAAGCATGCCGACGGTAATGGACCCGGACCCTCACTGTCGCATGGAGTGCCGTTTGTTGCAAATTCGGAAGGTCACGTTGGAACTCAGAATTTCCAGGTTCGAACAACGCACAAACAAAGATATCGTGTTTTATTTCACTGGATTTGAAATGGTTATAAGAAGAGTAACCCATCCACTAATTGTTCACATATAATTTCCACACCACTTTATTTGAGGAGTCTATGATTCTACAAGGTCATATATTTACCACTTTTAATGGTGTAGAATATCTTTCTAACGAAATGCGGTGCGGGAAAGCTGGTGAGCGATTCATACAACTGGAAAGACCGGTGCATGGGGTCAGCCACTTATGGGATTTCATTGGGTCCTGTTATTCTTAATCCATGAACCGCAAGTAAATGTCTAGTTACGAACCACACCTAAACCATTCGCATCTTAGTTTCGTTTCCTTTTTCGTGGCCAGTCATTTTTTTTCTGGAAGGTTTTGATAATTCATGCTGTTAACATCACTCCAACGTAGTTTTAGATTGTTTAGATTGCTCCACATCTAATGGAACGAGACAACGTTATCGCTGGTCCATCCACAAGGCAATGGTCTGCACCAGCTTATGGATACGGGCCTTGGAATGGGCCCTGTGCGACGAACGCTCCACTTAGTTTACCGTCGAACACAGCAAGCTCTCAGAATGGCTGGTTTTACCAAAAAATTACCCTTTTCTCAAATAGGGCACTGTAACAGGCATTCTACTTAGAAAACATCTTTGAATGTCTGAGTGATACTTCTTCCTGAAGAATCAAGTTTGTAACGGCATATTTCTCAATTCAAATGGTATATTTCTTATTTGGGTAAGTTTTCCTTCTTGCTAGCACCGAGAACTAGTCGTGGAAGAGCGTTTTCATGCATTCACCACAAGCAACAAGTCGCCATTGGCTTGCAAATCAGAGGGAGAGCAACCATTTTGAGATTTGTTCACCAGTGCTGTGTACATTTGTCTTGGCACTGCCTTTTACTAAGGCTCCTAGTTGAAATGTAGCACTCCTTTCCAGCTAGCGTGACCTTATTCGTCTGGAGGCATTAATTCTCTGGGAAAACACTTGAACACCAAGGGAAACGTTGCTTGGGGTCAATACGAAATATTTGATTATCTCACCATTTTATTACCGTGCTGAACACATATTGCAAGTCTGAAAGGAAGTGATAGTTTTCAATTTGGTATACAACAAAAAGAATTTAGCATGAAGCGTGTTACATATAGAAATCGATTTCTGGATTATTTATAGGTGGAGGTACGAGGCGACCAGAGGGGGACGATGTCGTCAAATTTTTTTTCCGTCTTCACCACAACACTATCAAAATCAGATGCTAAACGTTGCTACAAATATGGTAGCACTTTCTCTTGCTGAACTACCTTATCCTCAGCATAATGGCAATCGTTCTGACCAGTCGTATTCAGGTTAGGGGTTTTGCTAGTCAAATTCTATCAACTTTGCCGGCATTTATTGTTTAATCAACGGGATTCTCTATGTGTCCACCGTTTGTTAGAGCAACTATCGTATCAGGTGTTTGAAAATCTGT
This sequence comes from Angiostrongylus vasorum, assembly GCA_018806985.1. Lineage (NCBI taxonomy): Eukaryota > Metazoa > Nematoda > Chromadorea > Rhabditida > Metastrongylidae > Angiostrongylus > Angiostrongylus vasorum. The sequence continues at coordinate 142,136 of JADANN010000145.1, read as the reverse complement.
AGTTATGGAGTTTCGGTGAATATCAAGTGTGATTAGACCTTGTCCACTGCTACAATGAAACGAAGTTTTAAGAATGGATGGATGGTCAGCATTTCCCCCCATTTCCACAACCGCCACTTCACCCACGATGTACGTGAGGTTCAATCGACCTCTGATGCTGCCACCACCCACTCTAACAGTACGAAACAATCCAAGCTTAGGTAATTCAAGTTAAAGTCCAAAGGTTTCTTCTTCGATGCGGGCTGTAGTTTCCGTATACGTTGACTTTTTTGTTTTGTTCACTATATATGTTATTATATACGGAGGTGTTCCTGCGCATCGGTCTGCGTCCTGGCAAGATCTCCCAAGCTGAGAAGGAGTCCGGAGTTTCCATCAGGAAGCCTAGCTAAGAGTAAACCAATACCAGGATCCATCACCGTCTTGGTATCAAAGTTGCATGGTGGTAAATCTCCCTCTGATCCACAAGGGCTGCGACTGCCTGTGGTGGTGACGACCTAGGGCAGACTTTGGCCCAGCCGACCTCGGGACTCCAGGGAAACACAATTGCCTAAACCAGCAAAACTCCGAAAAATGGAGATTATGCTGCTGCCCGCATAATCAGTGAGGACGGGCGATTCAAGTGTCAAGTATCAAGTAAGTATACTTAATATTTATGCTTAAATAGTCTTTGGTGCTTACAGAAACAGATTTTGGTTAACGTCATCCCAGAATGAAATGGGAAGGTATGATTTGATCCATTGAGTGAACTCATCGTTAATTGTTTGCACTTCTTTGATTCGCTTCTACAATTCTTCCTGAATGGGGCTTTTTTCACGTATCTTGTCATCTGTGGCCAATGGTGTGCAAGAAAACCTGGAGTATCCCAGATTTAAATGTTACCACTATGATTTTGTTACCACTGAGTTACCAGATAAAGAAATGAATGCTTTCCAAAGTTCGGAAGAAACTTGAACAACCGCCGTCCATGTTTCCCATGCTGAGAGAGTATTTTCATAGCGTTTGTATATTATTTGAGAATCTTGTGTGAGAAGCTTCGATCCTTTATGGTTAATTAAATCATCGACATTCAATTTTCAGCATGTGTCGTAATAAATAGAGGAGTGCCAATAGTAGAAATGTTGACAGGAATCAATTATCGCACTCTAAAATCTGTTTTGCAACGTTTTCTGATGAGCGATGTTTTCGTTCGTGGTGTATCGTCTTCTGAAAGAGAAGTTGTTTCTTTGGCTGAAACTAAGTTTTCAATTGTTCTCATTTGTAGATGGTGGAATTCCAACAACGCCGGTGCCACAGTTGTATCCAGGAATGAGTGCTCAAGGATGTGGTAATGCAGGAATGCCAATATTCAGCCCACCACCACATCCGTCGAACATTCGTCACTTTGGTGGTTGTCAGGGCAGCCGTCGAACTGACAATAACAGTCCAAGGTTATCGTCACTTCAGAACGTCTTCAGTTTAGGCTTTTCCTTCTTCATAAGCTTTGTTCAAGACAGTTAAACCGAAATAAACTTTTGCATGATTTCCACAACAAGCGAACTCCTTTACTTCAAATAGCCGATGTTCTCTCAAATATGGTGGAATTGGCTAAAGACTGTCGTGGATCTCGGCGAGTAGAAGAGATAGCTTTATTTTTTGACAGTTATTCAAAACTTGTGCTTCTAATAATATAACTGGGACGAATCAGAAGGTGGAAACATTAAATTCAAGCGCCAGTGACACTTTCACCAATTTGCCTATTTAAAATGTTCCAAGAGTCAATAAGCTTGCGCCTAGAATAGAATTCTCATTTAAACACTTGGAATGGGGTTAATTTTGCTGCTTACTGGTTTATGTGTAACCATAATAAAATAGGTATTCTTGTGTATTAAAGGATACAATGACAAGTACGGTCTTTACATGACCACTGTCTATTGCCTATGTAACCTTACCACTTTGAGCAGTTTCTTTCGAGTTTCAATACTTCTTTGGGGTACAAGAACCCTTTTTTTAAATTTAAAAGCATTGAAACCAGTTATCATGCTGCTGTGAGAACTACCCATCATTCATTAATCTTTCGTGTGGCGTATATGGCATAAATTCGCGACGAAAAATTTTGTGTCTTAGCGAGCCCGCTAGAACATTACAAATACCAAAATGGGCTGTAATGATGCATGTCACCAAAAAATCAATTGTAAGTGGTCAGAGGTAAAAAAGTGAAAGTGAAAAGGGAACAGGGGTTACCAGCAAGTAAGTGTTATGGTCGTTCAGACCTATTCATGGGACAAATCCATGCCAACCACCAGCGTATCTATATTTCATAGAGAGAGTATGAGAACTATTGCAGATTTCTTAAAGAGAAACTCGAGGGTGCATCTGCAAAAGACAAGCAAATGCTTCTCGACAAAGTTGTGGCTAGTGCTCAATTTCTAATGATTGACGAGTTTGGTAATTATTTGGTTTAGGTGAAGAGTTGTTTCATTCTGTTTTATTCGGCTTTTTTATCCGTCCAACAGTTTGTCTTTTTTAGAAGGTTTTTGAATTTGGAGCCCCGGAACAGAAGTCTGCTGTCAGGGTCTCTCTGAAAGGTTATGTTCTCAGTCTCGCTCGGCACATGTTTGGAAGTCGTGTCGTCCAGAAAGCTTTGGAAAGCGCAGACGAAAACATTCAGCTCGAAATTCTGGGAGAACTAAAGAAACCAGGTATCTCTAAGTTAATTTTCAGAGCTTTTCTTTGGTCGTTTTCATTTTTATAACAACGTTATAATTCATTCTGGCAACCCAATCGTTGCTACTGTTTTCAATAGTTGCTACTTTATTTCCTTATTTTTTCCAAACAACAGTTCTAATTATCCTTCCAATTCTGGAATCATCACATTCTATTCACGAGAAACGTAATCCTTGCACCTTATACTTGCTTAGAAATGGTCATCTATAAAATAGGACATTCTAGTCTAGCACTAGTGTGATTTGCGTAATGGTTAAGTGATAAAGATCTGCTTCAAAATTCTATCGATTTTATCGAAATATGCGTAAATCATTCTACGAATAAGAAGAAGCCATGACATTTATTGGGAATAATCTCATAGAACGAACAACTCCTCATCTGTGGAAGTGCGCGCGGGACAAGAGTGGAAACCACGTCATTCAGGAGCTCATGGTAAATGTAGAAACCAGAACGGCTACAGTTTGTCATCGATTCCTTTACGAAATACGGACCTCAAACTGTACGATGAATTGTGCTTGTTACAGTGTTTTTTCGACTTTTTGGACCACCGTATTTCCGTTGTATTCTTCATCAATACTCGTTATGTATCTTGACAAGCTTCTACAGTTTAACGCAAATATTATTTAATACTTTTTTACCGTTACAAATATTTTTTATAGATTGTAAAATTATCCATGCATCGGTATGGCTGCAGAGTTAATCAAAAAGTGCTTGGCCATTGCACAGAAGAGCAGAAGAGACGTGTTCTGGAAGCCCTCCATGCAAATGTTCGCTCACTTGTTCTGGATCGCTGTGGAAACTATGTGATACAACATGTCATTGAGCGCGGTAGTGATCCAGACAGAGATCGTATCATACAAGAGGTGATCTAGTTTGATGTGTTTTCAATTTATAGTCATGAATGTGATGTCTTGTTTTCTGCTTTTATTTTCCTCTTCAGCACTTTTTCACTTTTTTCAAATTATCTGGGTTTTCTACTTTTCTAGATAATCTGGTTTTCTTCTTAGATAGTTGGAAACCTGTTGACATACGCAAGTCACAGAATTGCTTCTAATGTCATCGAGAAATGCTGGATTCGTGCTGGACGTCACCTTAAAGCTGTTGTCGTCGATGAAGTCTGCAAAGATGGTGATAGGTAGGGTTCGATCATTGTTATTCTACGTTTTTTGCTCCTTCTCCGTACTTTCTTTGCAATTAACTATTTTGGACGTTTTCGTAGTTGTTATGTAACTATTTAGTCCATCGCCTCCTGTTCTCCCTCATGGTGAAAGACCGATATGCGAACTACGTTGTGCAGAAAATGCTGGATACAGCTGATCCTGATCACTGTGAAAAGTTGACGTATGCAATCAAGCCACACTTTTCTACACTTAAGGAACTTAGCCATGGCAAGCATATCATTAGTGAGTGCGAATGTCCTCATGTCCATTTCCTTACCTTTATCATCATTTTCCATTATTTTAAAAATTTCTCGAACCAACAGAAAAGTCTCCACTTGTCTTTGTCGCGTTTCGGAACCGTTCAGCTGTTTCCGCTCGCAAGAACGACATTAAGGGAGTGATATACATTCGTAGGAGGCTTTCTTTAAGTTTCTACTCTTCGCAAAACAAGGATAATGTAACAATGTGATAGCAAATGTAATAAACTTTGATAATAGTATTCTTATGTCGCTAAAAGCCTTTACTTGTTTTTGTTACTGAGAGCGACTTGGACCAGGAGACATGGGAACACATGCGGGTCGTCGCAAGGTGAAACTCCCTTTCCTTATCCCACTTGATCAAGGAGCTGCAACTACCAAGCCTCATCGAAAAACGATGGAGAGGCTATCTCTACCCGCGGCTAAACAAAATAATGTTCGATGAAAAAATTTCCCGTCATTTGGGAATCATTTTAAGACCAAAAAAACCGTGTTGGGATCTGAATGGCAAATGTTGTCCAAGAAAGAATCAGAGCGCAGAATATCAATGTCCGTTTTCTTTGCCGCAATTCTTGAGACACATCAAATGTGCCGCCTTAGAAAACTCACGAGTAACAGTGACAGTGGTAGTTATTATAACGAAAAAAAGCTGCAGATAACATAGTCGATTAGTTTTTCAGACTCCTGATTATTTTCGCCACTATTTTTTTATTGTATTCTTGATTTGGTCGAGGAAACTGCGTATAAAAATCTCCCAACGAATCGACCAATAACGGATGAGTTGCAGCAGCAGAATTGCTGCCGGTTTTGTCAGTGTCGGCCAACTGAATGCGCTGGTCCCATCAAAATTAATCGCTCGATGAATGCCGCCCTTGATCGTGAGGTGGCATATTTGAAAAAAAATTCCATATTTGAAAAAATAATACTTATAACATGAAAATAAATGAAAACTATAGACTTGCCACCGTTGTCGGGAATTACCGTTATCATCACGTGGAGAACTGAAAAACAAGCAATAAAGTACGCAGGAGCAACACAATAACTTGACTGGTTGGAAAACTAAAGTCGGATTTGTAATTCTTTTCTGGAATTTGCATTGGTAGCAGTTTCTTCTAGAACAGTATGCTATTATGTATTACCTGCAAAGCTCATTTTAGGCACTTGCGTCTCATTCGATTGAATTACAATAAAAAATTGTTCTCTTAACAAATTTTGAAGGGTAGAGTTTAAGGTACTAGAGTGGAAAATGCTTAGTTAAGCCTGATGATAAGAATTCAAGCTCGGGCGTGCGCAGCGCCAAAGGGCTCTAAACATCATTGAGGTGTGCAGACAAAGAAGAACAGACAATGCAACGTTGGTTTGGAAAATTATGTTGTGACGAATTCAACTTTAAAGATGAAGGAGGTCGTGATCGACTTTCTGCTACTGACGACAACGAGCCGAAGCTTGATGAAAGCAATGGGCGCACAACTCCTCGCAAAGCTGGACCTTCCGAAATCGAATTTGCCCAAAACAAGCCATGAAGACCGTTTCGTGGTTACGGCTGGTTTGATCCATCACAGCTCACTGTACCCCGATAAAAAAAATAACGGCAGAGAACTATGTCCGACAGGTCGTCGAAATGCAGAAGAAAACTCAACGGGTGCTCTTTACATTGGTTCGGAAGGATACCAATCCCCGTGTATACGCTGCAAATGGTCCGAGAGCTGGGCTAGGAAACTCTGCCTTATCATCCATATTCGTCAGAGTGCACGCCTACCGAGATCATTTCTTCATTCACCTGAACAGCTTCCCGTATGAGAAACTCTTCAGAGACCGCTCCAAGGCCTCCAATGATTCCATTGTCTCGAAAAGTCAAGAATTTATGAACCAGCACAAATAAATTTAGTTTTAGCTGATGGATATGTGTGGATTATATCTGCTTTGAGCTAGATAAAAAAAACATCACTCTAAGTTGACGTAAGTCAATTTAAATTTGCAGCTTGAGGTCTGCCATTAATTTTCCGTTAACCCAAATTTTTCGTATGCGATCCATTCTGTGCAAGGAATCAGGCAAAGTTAGGACAAAGAAAAAAATGACTGGGAAGGCAGTCGTGATCCGCTCTCCCCTGGTTTTCAAATTCAGTTCGCCCTGACACCAACGACCGAAGTTAGGATGTTTCAAGTGATGAGAAATCGTCTCCTTGGTAACCAGGCACCGACGATTACATCGTTGTGGTTTGTACAGCGCCATAGGCTGCGGGAGCTTCACTAAGGATTACAGAACCAAGCTTTAAGCGGCCAGCTTATTCGCTATTCTCTAGAATGCTAGCGACGAAATACCGCCCATTCGCATACTAAGCTTGAGAGGAGAAGTCCAAATTTAACGAGCTTGCGTAGATTTCCCTTCTCGTATTCAGAACATGGAATAGAGTGCATCTTTTGCAAGTCTAATATATTCTTAGAAATTTATCAATTGAGTGGCGGTGTGTAACAATCATTGTTCCTCAGGTAATCCGTCCAGCAACAGTCGGTAATAAAAAAAAATAGAGTATGGCGTAAGTTGAATTTCACTCATATAGCGAAAATAACAGTCGCTTTAAACTTTTAACCAGGACATCGTAGCTCAGATCAAAAATTTGCTAATCGAAACAAAAAAGTAGGAATCCGCAGACAGTCGTCAACAAGATTTTTCATTCTTCTATCCTCCTATTCCGTAAAATCTCCTATTCAGGCAGGATGAATCCTGAATTTATGGAGCTCAATTTTTGTCCCGAACTATTTTCGAGACCAATTTGGAGGGGAATGCAAGTCGATATTGCTCTTCAATGAATAATTGGAGAAAAAAGGGGTGGTAGCCTATGAATTATAGTAGACAACCACTAACTGCCTTCTCTGGTTTCACTTTTTCGTTTATCTCACTGCGCATTAATTCACGCATACACGCAAGTCGTTCTAAACATTACAATGAGAACTCAACTTCTCCTTTACTGTTGCATTCTGTTGAACGGCATCTTATGTTTATAATAATGCAATAACGTTCGTCTAACGCAACGGGGACGAGTCGTATGTGGTGCAGTGGTTAGAGTTGCCTTGCTATAGACAAATGGTCTTTGGTTCGATCCCGCGCCATGACTTCACCAAGCCTTCCATCCATTCGGAGTCGCAGAATTGATGCTAGACATGTTTAGTAGGAACAGCAATGATGAGGTACATTGGTAGGCCACTATGAGTCAGTGTATAAGCATGCATTTATTCATCTTTAATGAATGAGCTGAATAAAGTGGAATGAATAGACCATCCCTCATGGTTCGGTCAATTCCAAATTTATTGTCGTTTTTTTATAAGCAACGGATTCACAGCTTTCGCTGAATCTATCAGGCACTCTGCTCCATTCGAAACTTTTATAAATCAGGGTCAATCAATTTGTCATCGAGCTAAAAACATTGCCTCGTTACATTAGAAGACTATCGCAAGTCAAATATGATTTCATTCACCTCTACGATGCATAGTACAGTCGACAGACTGATCAGCGCCGAATGCTTTGTCCTTTATACTTTTTATAATGTAATAAATCGCACTATGGAGCGGATGGCACAGTGGTGGTGATGTCCGTCAACATTAGCATGGTTCTAGTTCGATTCCGCTCCGGGCCAACTAAGCCTCTCATCTCTCCGGGGTTGGGAAAATTGGTACCGGACTTAACTGGGAAAAAAATCACTCTGTCCAATCCAGTTGGAAACGATTCACTCCGTCTATCTCATGACTTCAGCGAGAATTGTTCCACCAACATTCTATGACATTCAAGACGAAATGAAAATCCTCAAGCTGCAACCGAAGCCACAGCTAAAAACTTGGAAGACCTTCATGGACGATTGATGAGAGCAAACGGATTGGACGTGAGAAGTGATGGGATCTGCACAGCAGATGTGAACACGGATCAAATAAAAAAAAATAGTATTAAACTAAATCGCGCTTACGACACTGTTTTGGTAATTTGCTTGTCACAGTCCTTTTCGGATTCTTCGCAAATTCTTTGCTGCTCACGTTACATTATCAGGCACTAGATGGAAAATCCTTGCCTCACTTCTAGACCCTAACATTTCTTCCATTTGATTCGATTTCTTGACGTCATCGTCAATGAAAGTGGTCGCAATTGCGTATGGTCTGAAGGTTCATGATATGTCGTATACTGTCTTCGCTGACACTTCTAGTTTTGAGTAATGTCTAAGCTTCTATTCGTCTATAATTATGAGATAGCCGCACTATGACGTTCCTAGTGTGGTCGCTTAGAAATGTAGTGAGAATTGTCTGTTGTTAGCTTGTTTGACTGTTTGCCTTGTAGGAGTATGCCACGCGGGACTTTCACAGTGGTCTCACAGAAAACTGCTTCGACAATTTTTATACAGGAAATAACAGCAGTGTAATATTAACGATATGATGACATAGAAGAGGGTGGAGGATACAAACGCCAGCACCAGGAAGGAGGGAGAACGGAAGAGGAACGCTCTGAAGAAGAACTAGGTGCTGACAGAGCAACGTATAATTGCCCTAGGGGACAAGTGGCGTTTAGCTGGTGCAGATGAAGATATAGTTTGAAGCGGTATTTTGAAAAGATGGTTTGAGGAGCAGGTTACAGAACTTTTTTCTTAGGCAGTGCAATGTTATGCGGCTGATTCAACTGACCGTACGGCTGCAGCGAATGCCTTCTTTAGAAAAAGCGGCGTGTTGGGATCTTCAAGAAACTTTTTTACGGATAAGATTGCTGTTTGGAAAATAGCCGTTATCGTTATCTGCTGACTCTAGGAAAGATAAATAATGTTCTGTAGCATATAGAGAACCTTCTCTGACAACTTGCACAAACTACTACTACAGCTTGCTCACATCAGCTGTGGAATGTTCACACCGTACACGCGAGATAGAAATATTACACAACTCGTGTGGAAAAGGTACAACTGCAATTCGTCCAAACAGTTACAGGAGATTCTCTACGTTACAGAGCGCAATCCCATTGGAGGATTTGCTTTAATCTATAAACATTCTAGTAACAAATGTGGAGACATCGAAAATGTAAACGCCTGCCAGAACGTTTTTGGACTACCAAGCCAACACAAAAATGGTAAAAAAAATTTCTTCGGCTAAGGTTTCGACATCTTCGTCCTTGTTGTCGAGAAAAATATGGTTGTCATTTTATCCCTATCGCAATAATTTTTGCTCAGTGGCAAATAAAACTCGATCACTTAGCAAAAACCCCTCGTAACATCTTTTCCATGGAGGCGCGTGTGGCGCAGTGATTGGGGGGCGCCACTGCGACACACGTGTAATCGATCCCCGCTCCCCTGGCTCACAAAGCCTTCCATCCCTACGGGGTCGGCAAATTGGTATCAGACTTTTCTTGGAGGATAGCAGCGCTGGCTTTATTCATCGGTAGGCCACCGTGATTCATTGTAAAGGCCAGATATGCATTCAACGACCTCCAAACAATGCTTAATGAACTCGAATGCATGGCGCATCCCTTAGGGATTGATCAATTCCGAGAGCTTTATCCTTAATCCTTTTAATATTTTTTCCACATAGTTGCTTATTTTCATCACCGGTAGAGTTTGTTTGTTACTTGAGAGCATTTGCATTCATTTATTGTTATGGAGAAGGCTATTCGAAAATCTTCAGAATTTGTGCTCTGATAATCGTCAGGTGCTAAGCCCAACAATGTTCCTCCTCAGTTTTGCATGACCTTTTGCATCGCCGTAGTTTTGAATTTAGAAATTTTTGACCGAGTGTTGACCAAAGGATTTTTTTTGGAACGTGGTAACTGTTGGAAAGCTTTCTACACTGTGTTTCTGGTGCAGCACTTGTCTGTGTATTTTCTTACGATCACATAGTTCCGTTACGTACTTAGGTACATTTAAACTATAAGGTCCTTTAATGTCTTTTGTGAGAGATGCAGTTATGGAAGTGTAGCGCAGTAATTAAAGGTGCCATTAATTAATAGTGGAAAAATTAACACCTGATGTGGCAGGAAGGGTATAAAAACCGATTTGATGGTCAAAAAGTGGATCCAGTTTTACTTCTACCCAATGATGTTCACCGCATGGCCAACGTTTACCTCTAAGGGATCGATCGTTGCCAAACGCATTACCATTTATAATTACACAATGTAATTCTTGATAGTACCAACATGATAAGCATTTATGCGAATTGGTCTCATTTTCTGGTCTTCCTTTCCGAGGAACGGTAGTATTTCATCCAGAATTAGTCAACTCTAATTCTACCAATTCCCTCCGCTCCACGAACTTGTTCATCACAGCGGTTCGTTTTCTGATGATAACAGGTTTTACCTTTGTTCAATAAATTGCCTATAAATTCGTGAGTTCTTAAGAAACTCTTCCAGCAAAATAAAAAAGCAATCTCTGTCTGTTCCTTTTGTTTCCAATTCTTTTTTCCTATTGCTTCCATGCCATGGCTGTTTTTCCAGCTTACAAGTGCAATATTTATCTTGAGGAGCCATGAGTACCTTTTTTCTACACGCTGCAATTGTTTTCTCTCTCATCATATTTCAGAAACAGTCTTTCCTTTAACCTCGGCATAACTGACTAAAATGTGGCCTTTCATTGATGAGATACAACAAGATTGGTAAAAAACTTCATGCAGCTAATGTTTCGGCGCCTTCGCATTGTTCAAAAGCGAATTGAGCGAGTCGTTCGAGCACAGCTCTTGTTTCCTCCGATGTTGGTCTCCGTGATCGCATCGCCACGAATCCAATAGAGCACCGCACGGAATGGTAACCCGACTTAGCAACACCCTTCTATACAAGAAGATCGTTGTTGATAGTGCTTATCCACCGGTAATCGCTACCATTCATCAACTAGATTATCTCATTAGTTGTTTCGTATAAAGAAGGTGTGGTTTATTTCTCCACTAGATACTCCCTAAGCTGGCAAGCAGCTCAACTCTCCTATCTGGAAGTGCAACCAGGAGCAGCATGTGCTAGCCGTTATCAAAGGTAGCTATTTGCAAGTAGATCAACCTCTCTGACTCATAAATATCTTCGACTGCCTATGACGACGACGGGAAACAGTTTTAGCACGGCTATCTCGCAACTTCAAAGGAAATCTCAGGCCAATAGCTCTATTGCCTCACCTCCTAAGCCATTGAGTGGAATAAGATGGAAATTCTTTATTATTTTAGCTTATTACTTGCTACCCAGTCTTTTTAATGGCAGGGTATATTGCGAAATAAACTTCAATGATGCTGAGATATTTGCAAAACTCCGGACCGCAGGTGTCTGCGGTGGGGAATCAAGCTGACGGGTGATTGCTGATAGTAGAGATCGAAAGAACTAGCTGTGAGACAGGAGAAACGAAGCACCCGCATGGCGTGGTGGTGAACGCGTACTCCCCGGAAAGGACAATAGCGCGTTCGTTTGCCACCGCAGACCCCTGCCGTCCGGAGTTTTGCAAATATCTCAGCATCATTGAAGTTATATTCTGTCTTATGTTTTGTAATCTTGCCCTACATTTTAGGCAATGTTCCTTCAATGTAATGAAGCGGATTTCCATACCTGCCAACTTAAAAATCCCTCACAAGTACTCAGCGATTTTTAGCTGTTCATCTTCAAAAAACTGTCCTTTGCCACTAATTTAAAAGAAGCCAGAAAAAAAAGATAGAGCTCCAGGCGTTGATTAATCCCTTAAGGATGCGCTATGCATTCGACTTAACTAAGCATGGTTTGGAGGTGATTGAATGTGTATCTGGCCTTTACAATGACTCGCGGTGGCGTACCGATGCATTGAGCCAGTGCTGCTATCCTCCCAGCCAACTCTGGTGCCAATTTCCCCAACCCGGAGGGATGGAAGGCTTAATGGGTCAGGGGGCACGGGGGATCGATTCCACATGCGTGTTGCCGGGCGCCTCCGACCACTGCGCCACACGCGGGCTTTAAAGGGAGTAGGCATGCTGAATATAATAGCTTTTTGAGTGACATGCACTATTTTCAATAAAAGTACGTCTGTAATTCGTTAATCGTACTCCATTCCCTGTAATGTCAAAAGTGTAGTTACGTTCGCGCTGTTATAATCTCAATCCAATACTTTCACAACTTAAAAAATTGAAAGAGAAGCAGTCGACTGGGATTATGTCTTGCAGTCGAAAGGTCATGAGTTTTTCCTTTCTTTGACCAGGGTAGGTTAGGTAATTTTTGGCAACTGGTATGAGACACGAAGAGATTGCTTCACATCTCAGTCTCAGTCCAACGAATCAAATTCTGCCTCACTCGATCTTCGGATTCAGTCGCCTGAATCAATGTTGGTCCCTACAACAATAATTTTCGTCGTTCATTGGTTCATTATGACCAAAACGTCACAAAAATCCAGCTGCGTTTTTGTACTTCAAGGCATATATCACATGCTTTTCAAAATCATTAAGCGTTTGAACAAGATTCCGAGGTGGAAGAAAGATCGTCATTCGGGGGAAAAAGCAGCTCCTTTGGTCTAGACATCCACCCTATCGTTTATCACGTGACTTTGAAAAGCATGTAATGTTTCAGTGTCGTTGGCTAGCTGGGTGGATATAAACTGCGGTTAATGTGTAAAACCTCCCAACGCTTTACCGTCTGATCGTGACTAGGAGGTGTCCCTGGGTGTCCAATTCAAGTATCCAACCAAGTAAGTGTGTGAAATACTGTGAATGTGAATCTGATGGCACAGTGGTTTTGATGCTGCTCATCGTCAAAGTTATTCTGGTTCAACCTCGCTTCGGGCTCACCAAGCATCTCACGTTTCCAGCGTCAGGAAATTGCTACCGGGATTAATTGAGGAAAGTTCACTCCCTGGAACCCAAATGGGAATGCTCTGGAGCGACTATCTCAGGGCTTCACTCAAAATCGACTCGATCAACACTCAACGACATTCATGGTGGAAGGGAAATCCTCAAGCAGCAGCTGAAGCCGAACATGGAAAGTTGGAAGATCCTCGTGGATGACGAATGAGAGAAAAGGAATCGAATGCAAGAAGTGTTGAGATCCGCAGAACAGATGTGAAAGAGGAATCGTTAAAAAAGTATTGTGAATATATAGCAAATATATAAAACATAGGCGAGTGTAGTGCAGTGGTCGGAGCTGCCCTGCAGTACACATGGGATCAATCCCAGCGTTCCAGGCTCACCAGCTGTGCTGTCGAATCGGTATTTGGTCTAGACGCTCACCCTTCTAACCCCCTAATTCTAAGCCTCATGACCGACTCGACCATATGTCCTAAGATGATGCTTATTTCACATCACGTCTAACCTATTTTCGCGACATACTCGCCGTATTTTATTATTGTTTTTAGTAAGATAGGGGAAAATTTCTAACAAGAACATCTTCCAGTAGATGCAATGGATACATACATATCAACGTCGTCGGTTCGGTTGTTAAAGAAAAACCAGGAACAAAGGACAAGAGAACGAGGTGGTTCGATTTTGTATTGCTTTTTTTTCGCTTGATATTGGTTTCCTTAGCTTCTGCGCTGGAGCTGTTGCATAGGATAATCACTTGATATAACTACTTTTATCCTATGTTTGCGCAGAAGGTTTGAAACCCAACATTCTTCTCCAAACCACCTGCGAGCGCCTTGCCTCAGCTAATCCAAGATAGCATGAGAATGATGTTCAGCAAGACCTCCAGACCACAGATTGGTGCACCAGACTAGTCTACTAAGACAGCAGAACTGAATTGATGCCTTATTAAGCGACAAAGTCACTGTTCAAATATGAATTCAACCACTTCTAACGATGCCTTATGAAGCCTAACATAGGGCTCCTCTCTTAGAGATTTATCGACGCCTTGCGCTTTATTTCCTATCCTTTATGCAATCATAAACTATCTTGCTTAATGGCCAATTCATGAAGCAGCTGAGGAAGCTTCTTTTTTTTCACCTGTTGTTCAGCTCAGTACACTGGCAGTTCAGTCATAATAGGTGGAAATGGTACCGATCGATGGGTCTGCTACGTTTACTAAATTACGGAGTTCTGAACCCGTCGAATTAAAAAAAAACAACACCAAGGAGTTAAGCAAGACTGGACAAACGGAAGCTTATTAGGCGTAATTTAGGTTTGTGTCAGATGACAACGTGCAACGTCAATCAGGGAAGCCAAGAAGGAACCTCAGAACTCGTTGAGGTGATATTTACGTAGACTTTGACGAATTATTTGCGAAAAAAGGATTTTGCTTCGATATCTAAAAGAGGTTTTCCATGGATCCTAGAAGAGACCTAGATCAAGAATAACAAGGCGAAGAAAATGTCGTGGTTACCGAGTTTCAGTCGAGACGAATGTTCCAAAACAGAGTTCGTGCTCGGAATATGAATCAATCTTTTGTGAATCTTTAGCTCAAATCATGCCTAGATCGGTCACAAGCTCTGGAAGAATTTGTCACTGATTAGGCAATTCTAAGCTCAACTAACTTTTATGCTGGAAAACCGCGCTGCACAGAAACCAAAGGTGTATACCGATCTGATGAACTGGGCGCAGGAACTAAATGTGTTGCTTCTTCGGAAATAAATGAGCGACTTAAAATATTTATTGCGTTAATATATTATTTACCAGTGAAGTATTCTTTATTGCTTGCAATATTATATATTCTTGAAAAGCTGATTTCATGCTTTTTTTGAAAAATTTCTTTGTATTCCGTCAAAAATTAAACTTTCCTGCCGGCTTTGAGCTTTGCACTTTCACATGTCAAAAATGAATTTTCGTCGAATTGTCTTCTATGAGTTCAAACTCGGTCATTTAGCAGCAGAGACGGGTCGAAACATTAATAAAGCAGGGTAAAGACTCGGTGAATCAACAGTGCGAACATGGTTTCGGAAATTCCGATCTGAATATTTCGACCTCGAAGATAAGGAAGGCCTCGGACGTCCCAATGAACTTGACGACGACGAATTGAAGGCACTAGTGAAGGCAAACACGCGAACAACTGTGCGAGAGCTCGCACATCGACTTGGTGTGAGCACAGGAGCGTTTTGCTCTCACTTGAATCGCATAGGAAAGACAAAAAAACCTCGACAAGTGGGTGCCGCACGAACTAAACGATAATCAAAAAAAACTACCGTTTTAAAGTGTCGCCTGCCCTTATTCTGCAGAACAAAAACCGCCGTATTCTTCATCGAGTTGTGACTTGCGACGAGAAGTGGATTCTGTGCGACAACCGGCCATGTTCATCTCAACGGTTAAATTGCGATTAGACTCCTCAGCACATCCCAAGGCGGACGTAGCCACAAAAAAACATGTTGGTGATTATTTGGTGGTCTGCAGCCAGCATGATTCATTATAGCTTTTTGAATCCGGGCGAAATGATTACGTCACAGAAGTATTACCAACAAATCGATGGAATCCACAGTGAACTCCAACAACTGCAACAGCGACCGCCATTAGTCAACAGAAAAGGACCAATCCTTCTCCAAGACAGCGCCCTTCCTCACGTCACGGAACCAGAGCTGCAGAAGTTGAACGAGCTGGGCTAGGAAAATTTGCCTCATCCGCCATGTTTATCAGACCCATCACCTACCCATTATCATTTCTTCAAGCATCTTGACAACTTCATGCGCTAGAAATGCTTCACCAACCACGATGGCGCAAAAAATACCGTCAATGAATTCATTGCTTCCAGAACTCCTGAATTTTATGGAACTAAAATAATTACATTTGTGTCCTGTTGGGAAAATGTGGGAATTTATACGGTTCTTATCATGATTAATAATGTTTAGTTTCGAGCAAGTTAAGACATTTTGAACAACAGGAAGCTAGCTGAAAGACAGGCGAAACGAAGGACCCGCATTGTGTGGTGGTGAACGCGTTACTCCCCGGAAAGGACAATAGCCCGTTCGTTCCCCACCGCTGACACTGCGGTCTGAAGTTTTACAAATATCTCAGCATCGCTGTAGCTATATTTCGCATTATACCCCTGCCATTAAAAATAGTAAGCAGTAAATAAAACGGTTAAAATTTTGAACAACATAGTTAAAAACGCTCATCTGTTTCTGAACGACCTAATAAAATAAAGAAGTTCATTTGTTTTCTTATCTTTTTAGGGAAATTTGTTTAAGGCAATAAATAATCCTCGTTCTAGTCAATACAAAGCAAAGCTCTTGTGCCGAGGAAGAAGTCACGCGATGCAAAATGATGGCTCAACATAGCAATTATACCACCGAACGGTTACTATGCGCATTCTGATCCTTCCTGCCATAAACCAACCGTTGTCACAAGTAGCACTTTATGGCTACTCCGCTATTTCGTAGCATATTTTACAAGTTACCTTCTCGGACTAGCACACTGCCATCTGCTTGTTATATCTACACCTTTCCTTCTTGATTATTGCGCTCTATTTGCCAATTTAATGATCCTAAGCAAAGTTTAGCCATCCCATATGCTGTTCCGCCCACCTACAGATCCGATGCTGATCTATGGGTGTATAACAACATCATATCCCACTTCTGGGCAACCATACTACTTGGTTAACAATGTTTACCGCCATTATTCCTCTTTCATATCACTATAATGCTATCGCATAAGGTATTTTAAAATTGCTATTGCTCATTGCCATCTCCACTTCGCTGTTGTTGTGTTATTATTGTTGTATAAACGGTTCCCTACCTGGTTTTGAGATGTGATACCAGGATAACAATCGAAAATACCGGGAAGAAGGAAATGTGGCACAAATCTGTGCTTTCTCTATAGCAAATTTTATAATTTCGATGAAAAGCGTTTGAATATGCAAGTCCTTCCATCACCTGTGTCCCCTGCATCTCCTGTAGCTCTGATGATTGTCGAGTGACTCAAGCGGGCGCCAGTAAATCGTCCATTTTTTCCCCTGTCGCGTGCAAGAGTAGCCCAGTGGGTTCTGCCCGCTCTAGGGACACTTCGAACATCATATCTTTCTTCTAGGCTCTTCGTGAAGAACTCTAACCATCGAGTCGGTGGTCTTCCTGCAGTGTGTTTAAAATCCCGAGGAATCCAGTCACTAACGGCTCTTGTCCACCGGTTGTCATTCATACGCATTACGTGTCCGGCCCACCTTATCTTCGACTCTTTGGCGCACAGAACGGTAATTTTGATTTTTGATCGTTGACGCAGGTTGGAGATTCGGATACCTTCTCTTACTTGTATGACACGGGATACACCTAGCATTGTCCTTTCGACTGCGCGTTCAGTAAAGCTGAATGTTCTTTCATCCTGCTTACGCAGCGATCAGGTTTCTGAAGCATACGTTAAGGCAGAAAGTGCCGTTTAGTCGAAAAGGTGGGCACGTAGGCGGGTGTACTTTGTTCTCTTCACTACGTCCTCGATGCTCTTGAAAGCTCCGCAAACAGCTCGCTTCCTTCTGCTCACCTCTGGAGTTAAGTCGTTCATCACATTGATTTCCCGACCTAGATAGACATAACTGGAGCATATTCGTTCCGTTGAGCGTGAATGGGACATACGAAACCAATCCGTTCCTCATGAACATCGTTTTTGTGGGATTTAGTCGAAGACCAATCTTTCCACAAGGTTTATCAAAATCGGTAGGCATTCGTTCCGCTTGGCTATGTAATTGCCGACCATCGGTTTTCAATCTCGTGTTATCCCACTCCAATGTTCGCACGGCGTTCTCGAGTGTGGCGCTAAATAATTTTGGTGAGATGGTATCCCTTGCTCAACTCATCTTTTGACGTCGTTGTAGAATGGTGATATCTTGGCTGTGAAATTTTTGCACAGCTCACGAAGAATCTTTATGTACTGAGCAGGTACTTCTTGATTATCAAGGGCTTCCTTGATTGCTTCTATCTCAACTGGCTCAAAGGTCTTCTTTAATTCGATGAAAGTGAGACAGAGACTTTTGTACTCTCGCGATATTACAGTGAACTTTGTTATCATGTGTATGTGGTCCATCGTAGTAAATCCTTTTCGAAATCCCTGCTTGCTCAAATGGTTGTCCTTCGTCCAGTGTTCTGTCAAATGACTCGAGTGAAAGTTTGTAGACGACAGACAGCAAGCAGATTGGGCGATAGTTGCCGATATCGTGGAGGTTACCTTTCTTAAACATTTGATTTGCACGGTCTTGCTGGTCTTCCATTGAGTAGGGACTTTGCATTCAGCCAGGTAACGTGTGAAGAGCCGAGCCAGTGTGTTTGCGAGGACTGGTGGAAGGTTCTTGGGGTGTTCTGATCTTATCCTGTCCGGACCTGGTGCTGTTCGATTTTTCACCGACAAAATGGCATATCGGATTTCGGAAGGGAGAACAGGTGGTACAACATATCCATTATCCTTTATTTCACATAAGCAAAGGAGGACGTGGCTATTGAAGTGAACTGCGTAGTATTTGTGAGTGATTTTCTCAGTTGCCTTTCTGGACACTGTAACTGTTCCGTCTGGGCGTCGGAGTGCAATCATCGTGGTTCTGTAATTGGCGAAGCCTCTGTGGGGTTTGCGAATGCTTTTCCCAGCCTCTGCAGCTTTAAGCATAATTGCTGCTCTTCTCTTTTTAAGATCTTCTCTTAATGCCTGCCTTCACTGTTTTGCACGTTCAGACGTCAGTTCGGGGTTGCCTACAACTCGTACGATTCCACTCTGGCGTATCACTTCGAGCGTTTCGGGAGACGGAAGTCTCTTGGTGATTTTCGAACTCTCAGCTTTCATAGCGCTAACGTGAAGATGTTTAATGAGCCGATCGTATTCTTCGTCGGTGTTATCGATAACGGCATCTTCTCTACAGCCGACTAGTGAGTTGAATAAGACCCGGTTTATGGTGGCTCTGGGAATTCATTTTTTGAATTTAGCGGCTTTTTCTCCTTTCCACGAGGAATGGAATCTTGCTCAAGGGAGGCGATGGTCTGATCCCGTGTAAAATTTTGGAATAACGGCAACATCGGTTAGGCAAAACCTTCTATTTACTATGATGTGGTCTATTTCGTTACGGTACTCTTCATTGGGAGACTCCCACATCCAGCGTTGAGGGTGGCGCTTTGGAATTGTGAGTTACGATGGTTGGTCTTGGTCGTCGGGATAAACTCGGACAACCGCTCACCTTCTTCGTTCCATTCTAATCCGTGAGTTCCAATGTGACGTTCTTCAAACGTTATTCTTGGTCCAATCTTAGCATTAGAATCACAAATTATGACCTTGAAGAATGTATGGTCTGCTCTGTAGAATTTGTCCATGTCCGCATTGAACGCTTCGACTTCCTCTTCGTCATAGTTTCATGTCGGCGCGTAAACGACGAAAATTGTCAAAGCCAGTATTGATCCACATCTCTTTTAAAGGTAAACGTCCGATTCGGGTTGTAAGTTGTTCGAATGAATCGATGTTCATGGACAAACTCGTGTTGACGAGAACGCCGACGCCGCCGACTCCTCTACTCTCGCATGTTCCGAGGAACAGTTCTTCACCGGTGTCATAGACGGCGTTGAAAAGGTGGCGTCTTCTCGTCTCGGCCAGGCCGACGACGTCGTACCTAATCCTTTTTGCTTGCATGAACAAGTCTTCTATCGAGGAGTCGGATGCAAGTGTACGTGCATTGTAGATACAGATCGTCACCTTAGTTCTTCATGAACCAGGCAGCTTTCATTGACCCTGAGATTTTAACAGATTTTAGCGAAACAAAAAAAATAAGCTGTATGCAACAAATCCATGCTTTCTAATGCAATATCCAACTATAACGAGAAAGCAGCAGTCTGAAAGTCTCTGAAAGTATCCAGATCAAACTGCTCTTTACCAAAGGCAAGCTGTTTATGTTTGTGAAGGAAATAACAAAGTGCTTCCGAAGGGCAGTCTTCAGGACTATTTTAAAAAAAATCGGTACAGAAGGATCTTTGTCATATAAACAGATGAACAAACCACTAAGAAGATGAGAAGATTTTTTCTCAGCATGCGTGAACCACCTTTACTGACAGTAAAATCAACCGTCGTTCTCCCAGACAACAGCCGAAGCCACATGCCACTATGACCACTTCCATAATGATTACAAACATCAGAATGAATGGAAGAAGTGCTTGGATCCGCACAAAATGTAAAGCCAGATAATCGAAGCATCTATGTAACTGTTAGGAAACCAGTGAAATAATTGCGCGATTACAAATTGGCCGTTTGGTCGACCAAGTTTTGTTTTCCAATGACTGCTTATTGATACTAAATAATTTTGATAAATCCTTTTCTTTTTCCACTTATAGGACGGCTATCACCTCTTCGTAGAACACTGAAAGTACTCACGTACCATTTATCATAGAATAGTGAAGATCGATGGAGGAGGGCCGGTCTGTATTCGTCTACCCATCCAGTGCGAAACCGACCGTTGTCGATGGATGAAACCTTAATAGAACACTTTACATGGTTCCCAGGTCGTCGAATTGAACGTTCATGTTTGTAAGCAAAGTTGGAAAAAAAACTTCTGCGCCTGCAACCTCCACTTCCAAACTACAGTGCACCTGTATACATTGTGTTGCTTTTTCCGTATCAAGTGTGTGTTGTTTCCGTGTGTTGAACTGCGATTTACAGAAGGATTCATCTTCATTGATGATGACTTAGTACCAATGGAGAAAATATCGCTGCGGGAATGGTCTCTAAGTTACCAATGTGACCAATTCAATTCAGAACAAATCTGTTCTTTAATCAGGTGCGGGAAGTAATGAGCAATTAGGTTTTAAAAGTGTCTTGTTGGATGCTTCAATGTTAACCACAAAGAATGAGTCGTTTAGCTTTGATCTTTTCATTAGGGATGCGCCTTTCAGTCGACTTTACCAAGCACCGTAGAAATAGTAAAATCTACATCTGGCTTTCACGAGGAATCGTTGTGGTCTACCGATGTATCAAGTCAGTGCTACTATCCTTTCAGACAAGACTGATAGCAATTCCCTGATCCCGGTTGGATACAAGCCTTGATTAGTCAGGGACGTATTTTCTAACCAACGACCAAATACACTTTCCTGAGCACCTTTACCTACTGTACTACACGCGCACTTTCAATGTTAGAAAAAACTACAGGAATGAAACTATTGCGTAATATAGGAAAGCGTAAAATGGAGATAAAAGGACAAAGCATTGGCATTGACCTATTTCTGATGGACGCGCTATACAATGAACAACATCTAGTAGAGTAGAGGCGACTGAATTCATATCTGTCCTTTCAATAACTCACGATAGCCGCTACACTTCCATAACTGCATCTCTCACAAAAAGACATTAAAGGACCTTATAGTTTAAATGTACCTAAGTACGTAACGGAACTATGTGATCGTAAGAAAATACACAGACAAGTGCTGCACCAGAAACACAGTGTAGAAAGCTTTCCAACAGTTACCATGTTCCAAAAAAATCCTTTGGTCAACACTCGGTCAAAAATTTCTAAATTCAAAACTACGGCGATGCAAAAGGTCATGCAAAACTGAGGAGGAACATTGTTGGGCTTAGCACCTGACGATTATCAGAGCACAAATTCTGAAGATTTTCGAATAGCCTTCTCCATAACAATAAATGAATGCAAATGCTCTCAAGTAACAAACAAACTCTACCGGTGATGAAAATAAGCAACTATGTGGAAAAATATTAAAAGGATTAAGGATAAAGCTCTCGGAATTGATCAATCCCTAAGGGATGCGCCATGCATTCGAGTTCATTAAGCATTGTTTGGAGGTCGTTGAATGCATATCTGGCCTTTACAATGAATCACGGTGGCCTACCGATGAATAAAGCCAGCGCTGCTATCCTCCAAGAAAAGTCTGATACCAATTTGCCGACCCCGTAGGGATGGAAGGCTTTGTGAGCCAGGGGGAGCGGGGATCGATTACACGTGTGTCGCAGTGGCGCCCCCCAATCACTGCGCCACACGCGCCTCCATGGAAAGATGTTACGAGGGGGTTTTTGCTAAGTGATCGAGTTTTATTTGCCACTGAGCAAAAATTATTGCGATAGGGATAAAATGACAACCATATTTTTCTCGACAACAAGGACGAAGATGTCGAAACCTTAGCCGAAGAAATTTTTTTTTACCATTTTTTGTGTTGGCTTGGTAGTCCAAAAACGTTCTGGCAGGCGTTTACATTTTCGATGTCTCCACATTTGTTACTAGAATGTTTATAGATTAAAGCAAATCCTCCAATGGGATTGCGCTCTGTAACGTAGAGAATCTCCTGTAACTGTTTGGACGAATTGCAGTTGTACCTTTTCCACACGAGTTGTGTAATATTTCTATCTCGCGTGTACGGTGTGAACATTCCACAGCTGATGTGAGCAAGCTGTAGTAGTAGTTTGTGCAAGTTGTCAGAGAAGGTTCTCTATATGCTACAGAACATTATTTATCTTTCCTAGAGTCAGCAGATAACGATAACGGCTATTTTCCAAACAGCAATCTTATCCGTAAAAAGTTTCTTGAAGATCCCAACACGCCGCTTTTTCTAAAGAAGGCATTCGCTGCAGCCGTACGGTCAGTTGAATCAGCCGCATAACATTGCACTGCCTAAGAAAAAGTTCTGTAACCTGCTCCTCAAACCATCTTTTCAAAATACCGCTTCAAACTATATCTTCATCTGCACCAGCTAAACGCCACTTTCCCTAGGGCAATTATACGTTGCTCTGTCAGCACCTAGTTCTTCTTCAGAGCATTCCTCTTCCGTTCTCCCTCCTTCCTGGTGCTGGCGTTTGTATCCTCCACCCTCTTCTATGTCATCATATCGTTAATATTACACTGCTGTTATTTCCTGTATAAAAATTGTCGAAGCAGTTTTCTGTGAGACCACTGTGAAAGTCCCGCGTGGCATACTCCTACAAGGCAAACAGTCAAACAAGCTAACAACAGACAATTCTCACTACATTTCTAAGCGACCACACTAGGAACGTCATAGTGCGGCTATCTCATAATTATAGACGAATAGAAGCTTAGACATTACTCAAAACTAGAAGTGTCAGCGAAGACAGTATACGACATATCATGAACCTTCAGACCATACGCAATTGCGACCACTTTCATTGACGATGACGTCAAGAAATCGAATCAAATGGAAGAAATGTTAGGGTCTAGAAGTGAGGCAAGGATTTTCCATCTAGTGCCTGATAATGTAACGTGAGCAGCAAAGAATTTGCGAAGAATCCGAAAAGGACTGTGACAAGCAAATTACCAAAACAGTGTCGTAAGCGCGATTTAGTTTAATACTACTTTTTTTTTATTTGATCCGTGTTCACATCTGCTGTGCAGATCCCATCACTTCTCACGTCCAATCCGTTTGCTCTCATCAATCGTCCATGAAGGTCTTCCAAGTTTTTAGCTGTGGCTTCGGTTGCAGCTTGAGGATTTTCATTTCGTCTTGAATGTCATAGAATGTTGGTGGAACAATTCTCGCTGAAGTCATGAGATAGACGGAGTGAATCGTTTCCAACTGGATTGGACAGAGTGATTTTTTCCCAGTTAAGTCCGGTACCAATTTCCCAACCCCGGAGAGATGAGAGGCTTAGTTGGCCCGGAGCGGAATCGAACTAGAACCATGCTAATGTTGACGGACATCACCACCACTGTGCCATCCGCTCCATAGTGCGATTTATTACATTATAAAAAAGTATAAAGGACAAAGCATTCGGCGCTGATCAGTCTGTCGACTGTACTATGCATCGTAGAGGTGAATGAAATCATATTTGACTTGCGATAGTCTTCTAATGTAACGAGGCAATGTTTTTAGCTCGATGACAAATTGATTGACCCTGATTTATAAAAGTTTCGAATGGAGCAGAGTGCCTGATAGATTCAGCGAAAGCTGTGAATCCGTTGCTTATAAAAAAACGACAATAAATTTGGAATTGACCGAACCATGAGGGATGGTCTATTCATTCCACTTTATTCAGCTCATTCATTAAAGATGAATAAATGCATGCTTATACACTGACTCATAGTGGCCTACCAATGTACCTCATCATTGCTGTTCCTACTAAACATGTCTAGCATCAATTCTGCGACTCCGAATGGATGGAAGGCTTGGTGAAGTCATGGCGCGGGATCGAACCAAAGACCATTTGTCTATAGCAAGGCAACTCTAACCACTGCACCACATACGACTCGTCCCCGTTGCGTTAGACGAACGTTATTGCATTATTATAAACATAAGATGCCGTTCAACAGAATGCAACAGTAAAGGAGAAGTTGAGTTCTCATTGTAATGTTTAGAACGACTTGCGTGTATGCGTGAATTAATGCGCAGTGAGATAAACGAAAAAGTGAAACCAGAGAAGGCAGTTAGTGGTTGTCTACTATAATTCATAGGCTACCACCCCTTTTTTCTCCAATTATTCATTGAAGAGCAATATCGACTTGCATTCCCCTCCAAATTGGTCTCGAAAATAGTTCGGGACAAAAATTGAGCTCCATAAATTCAGGATTCATCCTGCCTGAATAGGAGATTTTACGGAATAGGAGGATAGAAGAATGAAAAATCTTGTTGACGACTGTCTGCGGATTCCTACTTTTTTGTTTCGATTAGCAAATTTTGATCTGAGCTACGATGTCCTGGTTAAAAGTTTAAAGCGACTGTTATTTTCGCTATATGAGTGAAATTCAACTTACGCCATACTCTATTTTTTTTTATTACCGACTGTTGCTGGACGGATTACCTGAGGAACAATGATTGTTACACACCGCCACTCAATTGATAAATTTCTAAGAATATATTAGACTTGCAAAAGATGCACTCTATTCCATGTTCTGAATACGAGAAGGGAAATCTACGCAAGCTCGTTAAATTTGGACTTCTCCTCTCAAGCTTAGTATGCGAATGGGCGGTATTTCGTCGCTAGCATTCTAGAGAATAGCGAATAAGCTGGCCGCTTAAAGCTTGGTTCTGTAATCCTTAGTGAAGCTCCCGCAGCCTATGGCGCTGTACAAACCACAACGATGTAATCGTCGGTGCCTGGTTACCAAGGAGACGATTTCTCATCACTTGAAACATCCTAACTTCGGTCGTTGGTGTCAGGGCGAACTGAATTTGAAAACCAGGGAGAGCGGATCACGACTGCCTTCCCAGTCATTTTTTTCTTTGTCCTAACTTTGCCTGATTCCTTGCACAGAATGGATCGCATACGAAAAATTTGGGTTAACGGAAAATTAATGGCAGACCTCAAGCTGCAAATTTAAATTGACTTACGTCAACTTAGAGTGATGTTTTTTTTATCTAGCTCAAAGCAGATATAATCCACACATATCCATCAGCTAAAACTAAATTTATTTGTGCTGGTTCATAAATTCTTGACTTTTCGAGACAATGGAATCATTGGAGGCCTTGGAGCGGTCTCTGAAGAGTTTCTCATACGGGAAGCTGTTCAGGTGAATGAAGAAATGATCTCGGTAGGCGTGCACTCTGACGAATATGGATGATAAGGCAGAGTTTCCTAGCCCAGCTCTCGGACCATTTGCAGCGTATACACGGGGATTGGTATCCTTCCGAACCAATGTAAAGAGCACCCGTTGAGTTTTCTTCTGCATTTCGACGACCTGTCGGACATAGTTCTCTGCCGTTATTTTTTTTATCGGGGTACAGTGAGCTGTGATGGATCAAACCAGCCGTAACCACGAAACGGTCTTCATGGCTTGTTTTGGGCAAATTCGATTTCGGAAGGTCCAGCTTTGCGAGGAGTTGTGCGCCCATTGCTTTCATCAAGCTTCGGCTCGTTGTCGTCAGTAGCAGAAAGTCGATCACGACCTCCTTCATCTTTAAAGTTGAATTCGTCACGACATAATTTTCCAAACCAACGTTGCATTGTCTGTTCTTCTTTGTCTGCACACCTCAATGATGTTTAGAGCCCCTTAGCGCTGCGCACGCCCGAGCTTGAATTCTTATCATCAGGCTTAACTAAGCATTTTCCACTCTAGTACCTTAAACTCTACCCTTCAAAATTTGTTAAGAGAACAATTTTTTATTGTAATTCAATCGAATGAGATGCAAGTGCCTAAAATGAGCTTTGCAAGTAATACATAATAGCATACTGTTCTAGAAGAAACTGCTACCAATGCAAATTCCAGAAAAGAATTACAAATCCGACTTTAGTTTTCCAACCAGTCAAGTTATTGTGTTGCTCCTGCGTACTTTATTGCTTGTTTTTCAGTTCTCCACGTGATGATAACGGTAATTCCCGACAACGGTGGCAAGTCTATAGTTTTCATTTATTTTCATGTTATAAGTATTATTTTTTTCAAATATGGAATTTTTTTTCAAATATGCCACCTCACGATCAAGGGCGGCATTCATCGAGCGATTAATTTTGATGGGACCAGCGCATTCAGTTGGCCGACACTGACAAAACCGGCAGCAATTCTGCTGCTGCAACTCATCCGTTATTGGTCGATTCGTTGGGAGATTTTTATACGCAGTTTCCTCGACCAAATCAAGAATACAATAAAAAAATAGTGGCGAAAATAATCAGGAGTCTGAAAAACTAATCGACTATGTTATCTGCAGCTTTTTTTCGTTATAATAACTACCACTGTCACTGTTACTCGTGAGTTTTCTAAGGCGGCACATTTGATGTGTCTCAAGAATTGCGGCAAAGAAAACGGACATTGATATTCTGCGCTCTGATTCTTTCTTGGACAACATTTGCCATTCAGATCCCAACACGGTTTTTTTGGTCTTAAAATGATTCCCAAATGACGGGAAATTTTTTCATCGAACATTATTTTGTTTAGCCGCGGGTAGAGATAGCCTCTCCATCGTTTTTCGATGAGGCTTGGTAGTTGCAGCTCCTTGATCAAGTGGGATAAGGAAAGGAGTTTCACCTTGCGACGACCCGCATGTGTTCCCATGTCTCCTGGTCCAAGTCGCTCTCAGTAACAAAAACAAGTAAAGGCTTTTTAGCGACATAAGAATACTATTATCAAAGTTTATTACATTTACTATCACATTGTTACATTATCCTTGTTTTGCGAAGAGTAGAAACTTAAAGAAAGCCTCCTACGAATGTATATCACTCCCTTAATGTCGTTCTTGCGAGCGGAAACAGCTGAACGGTTCCGAAACGCGACAAAGACAAGTGGAGACTTTTTCTGTTGGTTCGAGAAATTTTTAAAATAATGGAAAATGATGATAAAGGTAAGGAAATGGACATGAGGACATTCGCACTCACTAATGATATGCTTTGCCATGGCTAAGTTCCTTAAGTGTAGAAAAGTGTGGCTTGATTGCATACGTCAACTTTTCACAGTGATCAGGATCAGCTGTATCCAGCATTTTCTGCACAACGTAGTTCGCATATCGGTCTTTCACCATGAGGAGAACAGGAGACGATGGACTAAATAGTTACATAACAACTACGAAAACGTCCGAAAATAGTTAATTGCAAAGAAAGTACGGAGAAGGAGCAAAAAACGTAGAATAACAATGATCGAACCCTACCTATCACCATCTTTGCAGACTTCATCGACGACAACAGCTTTAAGGTGACGTCCAGCACGAATCCAGCATTTCTCGATGACATTAGAAGCAATTCTGTGACTTGCGTATGTCAACAGGTTTCCAACTATCTAAGAAGAAAACCAGATTATCTAGAAAAGTAGAAAACCCAGATAATTTGAAAAAGTGAAAAAGTGCTGAAGAGGAAAAATAAAAAGCAGAAAACAAGACATCACATTCATGACTATAAATTGAAAACACATCAAACTAGATCACCTCTTGTATGATACGATCTCTGTCTGGATCACTACCGCGCTCAATGACATGTTGTATCACATAGTTTCCACAGCGATCCAGAACAAGTGAGCGAACATTTGCATGGAGGGCTTCCAGAACACGTCTCTTCTGCTCTTCTGTGCAATGGCCAAGCACTTTTTGATTAACTCTGCAGCCATACCGATGCATGGATAATTTTACAATCTATAAAAATATTTGTAACGGTAAAAAAAGTATTAAATAATATTTGCGTTAAACTGTAGAAGCTTGTCAAGATACATAACGAGTATTGATGAAGAATACAACGGAAATACGGTGGTCCAAAAAGTCGAAAAAACACTGTAACAAGCACAATTCATCGTACAGTTTGAGGTCCGTATTTCGTAAAGGAATCGATGACAAACTGTAGCCGTTCTGGTTTCACATTTACCATGAGCTCCTGAATGACGTGGTTTCCACTCTTGTCCCGCGCGCACTTCCACAGATGAGGAGTTGTTCGTTCTATGAGATTATTCCCAATAAATGTCATGGCTTCTTCTTATTCGTAGAATGATTTACGCATATTTCGATAAAATCGATAGAATTTTGAAGCAGATCTTTATCACTTAACCATTACGCAAATCACACTAGTGCTAGACTAGAATGTCCTATTTTATAGATGACCATTTCTAAGCAAGTATAAGGTGCAAGGATTACATTTCTCGTGAATAGAATGTGATGATTCCAGAATTGGAAGGATAATTAGAACTGTTGTTTGGAAAAAATAAGGAAATAAAGTAGCAACTATTGAAAACAGTAGCAACGATTGGGTTGCCAGAATGAATTATAACGTTGTTATAAAAATGAAAACGACCAAAGAAAAGCTCTGAAAATTAACTTAGAGATACCTGGTTTCTTTAGTTCTCCCAGAATTTCGAGCTGAATGTTTTCGTCTGCGCTTTCCAAAGCTTTCTGGACGACACGACTTCCAAACATGTGCCGAGCGAGACTGAGAACATAACCTTTCAGAGAGACCCTGACAGCAGACTTCTGTTCCGGGGCTCCAAATTCAAAAAACCTTCTAAAAAAGACAAACTGTTGGACGGATAAAAAAGCCGAATAAAACAGAATGAAACAACTCTTCACCTAAACCAAATAATTACCAAACTCGTCAATCATTAGAAATTGAGCACTAGCCACAACTTTGTCGAGAAGCATTTGCTTGTCTTTTGCAGATGCACCCTCGAGTTTCTCTTTAAGAAATCTGCAATAGTTCTCATACTCTCTCTATGAAATATAGATACGCTGGTGGTTGGCATGGATTTGTCCCATGAATAGGTCTGAACGACCATAACACTTACTTGCTGGTAACCCCTGTTCCCTTTTCACTTTCACTTTTTTTACCTCTGACCACTTACAATTGATTTTTTGGTGACATGCATCATTACAGCCCATTTTGGTATTTGTAATGTTCTAGCGGGCTCGCTAAGACACAAAATTTTTCGTCGCGAATTTATGCCATATACGCCACACGAAAGATTAATGAATGATGGGTAGTTCTCACAGCAGCATGATAACTGGTTTCAATGCTTTTAAATTTAAAAAAGGGTTCTTGTACCCCCAAAGAAGTATTGAAACTCGAAAGAAACTGCTCAAAGTGGTAAGGTTACATAGGCAATAGACAGTGGTCATGTAAAGACCGTACTTGTCATTGTATCCTTTAATACACAAGAATACCTATTTTATTATGGTTACACATAAACCAGTAAGCAGCAAAATTAACCCCATTCCAAGTGTTTAAATGAGAATTCTATTCTAGGCGCAAGCTTATTGACTCTTGGAACATTTTAAATAGGCAAATTGGTGAAAGTGTCACTGGCGCTTGAATTTAATGTTTCCACCTTCTGATTCGTCCCAGTTATATTATTAGAAGCACAAGTTTTGAATAACTGTCAAAAAAATAAAGCTATCTCTTCTACTCGCCGAGATCCACGACAGTCTTTAGCCAATTCCACCAAATTTGAGAGAACATCGGCTATTTGAAGTAAAGGAGTTCGCTTGTTGTGGAAATCATGCAAAAGTTTATTTCGGTTTAACTGTCTTGAACAAAGCTTATGAAGAAGGAAAAGCCTAAACTGAAGACGTTCTGAAGTGACGATAACCTTGGACTGTTATTGTCAGTTCGACGGCTGCCCTGACAACCACCAAAGTGACGAATGTTCGACGGATGTGGTGGTGGGCTGAATATTGGCATTCCTGCATTACCACATCCTTGAGCACTCATTCCTGGATACAACTGTGGCACCGGCGTTGTTGGAATTCCACCATCTACAAATGAGAACAATTGAAAACTTAGTTTCAGCCAAAGAAACAACTTCTCTTTCAGAAGACGATACACCACGAACGAAAATATCGCTCATCAGAAAACGTTGCAAAACAGATTTTAGAGTGCGATAATTGATTCCTGTCAACATTTCTACTATTGGCACTCCTCTATTTATTACGACACATGCTGAAAATTGAATGTCGATGATTTAATTAACCATAAAGGATCGAAGCTTCTCACACAAGATTCTCAAATAATATACAAACGCTATGAAAATACTCTCTCAGCATGGGAAACATGGACGGCGGTTGTTCAAGTTTCTTCCGAACTTTGGAAAGCATTCATTTCTTTATCTGGTAACTCAGTGGTAACAAAATCATAGTGGTAACATTTAAATCTGGGATACTCCAGGTTTTCTTGCACACCATTGGCCACAGATGACAAGATACGTGAAAAAGCCCTCATTCAGGAAGAATTGTAGAAGCGAATCAAAGAAGTGCAAACCAATTAACGATGAGTTCACTCAATGGATCAAATCATACCTTCCCATTTCATTCTGGGATGACGTTAACCAAAATCTGTTTCTGTAAGCACCAAAGACTATTTAAGCATAAATATTAAGTATACTTACTTGATACTTGACACTTGAATCGCCCGTCCTCACTGATTATGCGGGCAGCAGCATAATCTCCATTTTTCGGAGTTTTTGCTGGTTTAGGCAATTGTGTTTCCCTGGAGTCCCGAGGTCGGCTGGGCCAAAGTCTGCCCTAGGTCGTCACCACCACAGGCAGTCGCAGCCCTTGTGGATCAGAGGGAGATTTACCACCATGCAACTTTGATACCAAGACGGTGATGGATCCTGGTATTGGTTTACTCTTAGCTAGGCTTCCTGATGGAAACTCCGGACTCCTTCTCAGCTTGGGAGATCTTGCCAGGACGCAGACCGATGCGCAGGAACACCTCCGTATATAATAACATATATAGTGAACAAAACAAAAAAGTCAACGTATACGGAAACTACAGCCCGCATCGAAGAAGAAACCTTTGGACTTTAACTTGAATTACCTAAGCTTGGATTGTTTCGTACTGTTAGAGTGGGTGGTGGCAGCATCAGAGGTCGATTGAACCTCACGTACATCGTGGGTGAAGTGGCGGTTGTGGAAATGGGGGGGAAATGCTGACCATCCATCCATTCTTAAAACTTCGTTTCATTGTAGCAGTGGACAAGGTCTAATCACACTTGATATTCACCGAAACTCCATAACTACAGATTTTCAAACACCTGATACGATAGTTGCTCTAACAAACGGTGGACATATAGAGAAATCCCGTTGATTAAACAATAAATGACGGCAAAGTTGATAGAATTTGACTAGCAAAACCCTAACCTGAATACGACTGGTCAGAACGATTGCCATTATGCTGAGGATAAGGTAGTTCAGCAAGAGAAAAGTGCTACCATATTTGTAGCAACGTTTAGCATCTGATTTTGATGAGTGTTGTGGTGAAGACGGAAAAAAAAATTTTGACGACATCGTCCCCTCTGGTCGCCTCGTACCTCCACCTATAAATAATCGAGAAATCGATTTCTATATGTAGCACGCTTCATGCTAAATTCTTTTTGTTGTATACCAAATTGAAAACTATCACTTCCTTTCAGACTTGCAATATGTGTTCAGGACGGTAATAAAATGGTGAGATAATCAAATATTTCGTATTGACCCCCAAGCAACGTTTCCCTTGGTGTTCAAGTGTTTTCCCAGAGAATTAATGCCTCCAGACGAATAAGGTCACGCTAGCTGGAAAGGAGTGCTACATTTCAACTAGAAGCCTTAGTAAAAAGGCAGTGCCAAGACAAATGTACACAGCACTGGTGAACAAGTCTCAAAATGGTTGCTCTCCCTCTGATTTGCAAGCCAATGGCGACTTGTTGGTTGTGGTGAATGCATGAAAACGCTCTTCCACGACTAGTTCTCGGTGCTAGCAAGAAGGAAAACTTACCCAAATAAGAAATATACCATTTGAATTGAGAAATATGCCGTTACAAACTTGATTCTTCAGAAAGAAGTATCACTCAGACATTCAAAGATGTTTTCTAAGTAGAATGCCTGTTACAGTGCCCTATTTGAGAAAAGGGTAATTTTTTGGTAAAACCAGCCATTCTGAGAGCTTGCTGTGTTCGACGGTAAACTAAGTGGAGCGTTCGTCGCACAGGGCCCATTCCAAGGCCCGTATCCATAACCTGGTGCAGACCATTGCCTTGTGGATGGACCAGCGATAACGTTGTCTCGTTCCATTAGATGTGGAGCAATCTAAACAATCTAAAACTACGTTGGAGTGATGTTAACAGCATGAATTATCAAAACCTTCCAGAAAAAAATGACTGGCCACGAAAAGGAAACGAAACTAAGATGCGAATGGTTTAGGTGTGGTTCGTAACTAGACATTTACTTGCGGTTCATGGATTAAGAATAACAGGACCCAATGAAATCCCATAAGTGGCTGACCCCATGCACCGGTCTTTCCAGTTGTATGAATCGCTCACCAGCTTTCCCGCACCGCATTTCGTTAGAAAGATATTCTACACCATTAAAAGTGGTAAATATATGACCTTGTAGAATCATAGACTCCTCAAATAAAGTGGTGTGGAAATTATATGTGAACAATTAGTGGATGGGTTACTCTTCTTATAACCATTTCAAATCCAGTGAAATAAAACACCATATCTTTGTTTGTGCGTTGTTCGAACCTGGAAATTCTGAGTTCCAACGTGACCTTCCGAATTTGCAACAAACGGCACTCCATGCGACAGTGAGGGTCCGGGTCCATTACCGTCGGCATGCTTGTCTTCATGACATTGTGAAATGTGATCACTGAATTTGCTGATAAGATTTCTACAAGGTTTATCACCGGCTGGATGGATGTGCAATCCATCTACTAACTGATAGTGTATCAAAACGTTTTTTGAAAGAATGCATTGCTTAAGATTGGAAAGAGTACGTACCTGTGATCTATGGAATCCATCGACACAAGTGCAGCATTCATTAGCACTCCCCTGAAGTTGTCCAAAAGCAGCGCTGTGTACACCACAGTATTTCTACATTCACCATCTATTGAACCGCACTCGATATTTCTGGCAAGTGGTTTTCGCGGTATCAGTCGAAGATTGTTTTGACAATTCTGTTTGAGCAGTACCTCGTTACTCTGTCTCACTTTCACACCTCCAATAACGTATAACGGTGAGTTAGCCGAGCCACTGGTTATCCCATAAGCACTTTTTTGTTTCTCCATTTTACAGTAGGATAAAAATAAAACAGGGCTGCCTGTCGAATTATTAATATGGACCAACCAGTGGCGATTATGTTACTACTATACGACTAAAATTCGTTATGTCATGTCTCCAAAATGGATATCTTATTTGCATCATTATACCATTAAACAAAGGTGCGTGTACCGTGGTAGTAAGAGGTGCCCTGCAATACCTGCGTTCGTCTCGTGTGCCGCATTCACCAAAACTGCTCTTCAGGGTCATCAGAACTGAACTAGTCTGCAACTAAGCTACAAAAAATTGCTGCTCGGATATGAATTCATGAAGTCCTGAAGTCTGATGAAGTCGAATATAGGGGCTCACCTCATAGGATTCATCGACGCCAAGCGCTTTATTTCCTATCCTTTATGCAATCATAAACGATCTTGCTTTATAGCCAATTCATGAAGCAGCTGAGGAAGCTTCTTTTTTTCAACAGTTATTTAACTTATTACACTGGAAGTCCAGTTATAATAGGGGGGAGACATCGATCGATTAGCCTGCTGTCAGGTTTACTCAGACACCATGCTCTGAACACTTCGAATTAAAAAAAATAACATCGAGGACTTAAGCAAGACTGAACAAACGGAAGATTATTAGCCGTAATTTAGCTTTGTTTCAGATGGCAATGTTCAATGTTAATGAGGGAAACGAAGAGAACACCTCAGACCCTGTTGAGACGATATTTACGTAGAATTTGGTGAAGTATTTGGAAAAAGGTTTTCATTTCGATATCTAAAAGCTTAGCAAGTTTTCCACAAAACCTAGAAAAGGTCTAGATTAGGATTATCAAGGCTAAGAGAATGCTGCTGTTCCAGACTTCAAGTCTAGTCGAATGGTCTGTAACAGAGTCTGAGCTTGGAATATGAATCAATTTCTCTTGAATCTTAGCTCAAATCATGCCTGGATCGTCTAGCTCTGGTAGAATTTTTTCGCTGAGTAGGCAATTCTCAGCTCAACTAACTTTTTATGCTGGAAAACGGCAGTGCACAGAAACCAAATGCGCATGCCGAAACGGTCTGACGCACTGGGCAAAGGAACTAAACGTACATCTCGAAACGGTCTTTTTTCGAACAGTACACCACTCACGTATGTCGTTGAAAATTTCATTACCATATTTCCATTGTTAATCAAAGCAAACCCTCTCGTGGACTACCTTTGATGAGATCACCTTCAGGATCTTCTACATGAGGCCGCAACTGCTACACATCGAGCAGTGAGAGCCATACGATCGGCTGAAGAAGCTAAAAAAACGCGTAATGGAAAAAAATGGAATCGCTGACGACTTCCTACAACGGAAAAAATTGGGAATGTATGAGGTAATTTTTAAGGCCTTTTCCACCTAATGATTTTACTTAGCGTGAAACAAATAACGAAGCATTCCAAATAATCCCAAATGGAGTGGAAATCCTATATGTAGTGTGAAGAGAAAAACTAACTCAATCGTTGTCCAGTTATGTCAGACATTGCCTAAATACTTTTAATAAACGAGAACTTGCTGCCTGAATTAGAATAGCTATAAGACGTCTATGTGTGGGTTTTACAGCTAAATTCGGCTTGTCTCAACACCATCGAAACGAATCTCACAGGTCGTTATACAACCAAATTACCATTTACTGGAGATGATGTGTATTCACTCTTGTTTAAGGTAAAATTGGATTAAGGGGGCACACAGGGAAGAGGTTAGAGGTGCGTTAAATACAAATTAGACTGAGAGGGAATATAGCGAAGTGGTTAGAGGTGCCATACAATATAGACTGGGTCGATCGGATTTAGCATATTTGGCACCAGACTTGTCTGGGAATGTGGGAGTGCTTATGGGCGAAAAGAGACACACTTGATCACATGAAGTAAGTGACATTTTTGCCCAGACACGCCGGCAAGACATTATGATTTAGCATTCCGACGATGGTTGCTGATACGCAAAATCCATCATTGTTACAGCATTGACTAAATCTCTACTCAATAACAACGACAAGAATTGCAGAGCATGGTGGTTACTGATCGATTAGACGAGTCGATTTATTTGGGATGTATTGATACTGTGCAGAAGAGAAGAAGAAATGAAGCAGAGGCGATAGCAATCGTTAAACAAGCTGTGGGCACCTTTAAAAATCATCGACCCATCCATTTTTACACAGATGCGTTTCTAGGAATCAGATCCACCTGAAAACGAACTTTATGTCATCTGGAACGTATCGTTGATGTTTTGCGAGTGAGTCCTTCACAGATTTCTTGATTAAGAAGCATCCACAAGGCGAGATGATGGTCTGCAACTCTGGCTTCGAGTATTACTCCAATCACGAATTAAATAAAGCCAAATTTAAACAGCGGTACTAAGTAGTCATCTTTCGGGTGTCACATTTAGTTTTTTAGTTCGTCCTTCCAAAGCATATTGTAGGAATATTGAATGATTTTCAATTTCGCACATTTTCATCACAATGTTATTTGTTTGTTCCTGGAGTACCGTTACTCAGTAGGTTTCTCGGCAATGCAGTTCAAATCGCAGTTTTTAGCAGCTTGTTGATATATATAGTATCACCCTAGGCTTCCTTCGAGATCCATGTTAGATTGAAGCGGTCACGTAGAAGCAGATCGCACCATAGAACAAGCAATTTAAGTGGAGAGAGTCAACCAAAGTTATTTAAGTTGTATTATTCTAGGTAGCTCATTCTGCCCTTCCATTATATTATTAGAACGTCTTGATTTATACTGTTCATCGCTGGTTTCGATTTCACAAGTCAAACAAAGCATGACATTAAAAACGAGTTATTTACTTACTTGAATGGACACTTGGATAGCCCGTTATCACTGGTCCTCTAGCATAACTTGCATTTGCTAGCATACCCGTTATAGTTTGCTGGAGTCCCGATGTCAGATAGAGGCCTAATGGAAGCCTTCCTCAGATCGTTACCACCCCCCTTCCTCAGATCGTTACCACCCCAGGAAGCCGCCGCTCTTGTGGATCAGAGAGAAATTCCGAGGTACTGGTTTACCCTTAGTTGGGTTTCCAGAGAGAAATGTCGGAATCCTCAACATGAAAGGCTCTGTTGGGGATGAACCCCTACTGTATATCGGAGCTCGACACCCAGGAACTAATCTTAGCCACGATAAGGCGATAAACCATTGGAATGTAAAGACGAGTATGTTTGCTTAATTCGAAGCCGCGTGGTCACCTTTTCCTTGGGATCCTGCATTACCTACTGAACCGCCGAGGTTCTTGCTTAGCCTTTCTCTCATTGATTTTTCTGTCGTGATGACGATGTCGCAGTCGCCCGTGAACAGGAATGATCTGTAGAGCACAAATCAGGGTTGAAGCCAGTTAAGCTAAGGCTGCAGTCGAAATCACTATGCTCACTTTTTACTTACTGTCTAGCGTTTTCCATGCCATGGTATTATGAGAAATACAGCTACAACGACGACGAGATATTTCCAAAACTCTGCCACCAGACCGGATCCGAATACTTTGCTGCCACCGCTATGGTAAAAAAAAATTGTTGAGTGAAAAAACAAAGCAAGGGCCTCGTTGATGCATTGGGTAATAATGTGTGAATCCACAGTATCGGTAATCCAGGATTCGAATCTGACTTGGGGTCCGAGTTTTGCAAATGTCTCAGCATCATTGTGTCTGTAATTCATACAATACTCTGTTATGAAAAAAAATAATAAGCAGTAAATGGAAAGGGAAACGTTGCGATTTATTTCAATAGTTGATGCAGAGGTTATAAACGTTGTGTTGCCGCTGTTTTGGGTTGACAAGCTAATACTGAGCTGCATTTGTCGTTCTGCTTACATAACGCTATTCCACAATTGTTGAACGTTGCTGTGCTCCTTTTTAAAAGATTTCCTTCAATTGTGTGAAGCTTGGCTGGAAAGGACCTTTTACTTTGCGCTTGCTGTAACCGTTTCTCTGAATGTTCTCTTCGCCAGCGGATGTTGTTCGGAACACGAAGCTTCTGCATGCCCACTTAGATCACTTTACACCCATACTCACTCCTCCACCATAGTATCCTTGAAACTATGCACCTTGAGGATTCGAACTCGTTTAGTAATTGGCAGCGGTAGGATATTTTAGTGAACAAAAGCAAAGCACTTGGTGATGGCAAGTGTCCGATGAACAGTTCTGTCCTCATTTGACATCTTTTTTCTTCAGTTAATTCAGCTCACTTTTCATCTACTGTAGATTCCAACGGTGTTCTGTGTTTTCTTTATTCAGACTATAAATCCCGTGTGCGCTCATTTTTCAAATGGTTTTTTTCGACCGTTCTCCTGTTTCACGCACTTAAATTTTTTCTCTTTAAAATCTGCAAAGCCTCAGCCACTTCATTTCTGGGTGTAAGTTGTTTTCGCATGTTGGAAATCTTTCACTTCATTGTTAGATCCTGACCAGCACTTATTCATGATGCTTCTTTAATGGTTTGTTTTCTTCTTTAGTCGACATTTCAGGACTCAGAAGTTGGTATTCGTCGGGAAGATTTTAGATGCGACAGTACTATCGACGCCAAAGATATCTTGGATCGGGTATGGAACCTTACTTCTTGTGTACCGTGGTGTTTTGTTTTCATGAATTTGAACTAACTTAAGGCCATGGTGTACACATATCGCACAAATGCTCAAGAGAAAGCCGCAATTAATCAGTGCAAATAGTGCAAGAATAAACAATTGTGTACTGTAAGTTATTTCAAATACTTTTTGTAGCGACGTTTGTGTTAACAAACTACACTTTAGTCGATAGGCGACAAAAAAGATTTTAACCTTCGGTCCCAATTGTGATCGTAAGTCTCGTTAGTCATATAATGACTCCACCATGCACCAAGAAGCTTTCCACTAGTTTCTGTCGCGGTCCGGAGCTGTCCACTATATTTTGCTCGCTTTTGGGGGAGCGGAAAGCTTCCCTAGTTTATCGGTGTAGAATAGCCCTAGTTTTTATTATTTCCAGCGAAAAGACTATGTTAACGGGTCCCGTCATTGTAATTAAGTGTACTCACAGCTTGTTTTTCGGGCTGTTTCAGAGGAGACATTGGTGTTTTTTGATGGCCAAACTATTTATCACGTGCTTCCCAAGTGAATCGTTCTAGGTTTTGGTCCAACATACCCCCCATGGCGTAGTCTAAACACGAAAAATTACATTATGTGAATTTATGTTTATTTGGAACTAACAAATGGCGTGCAAAGCAGCACGGAGTGAAAGTTGGGCAGTCACCTTATTCCACATACTTCTTATGGGTAATGCTAGGTCGCTTTTAGGGTGTTTTCAACTCTC
Organism: Angiostrongylus vasorum; assembly: GCA_018806985.1. Classification (NCBI taxonomy): domain Eukaryota; kingdom Metazoa; phylum Nematoda; class Chromadorea; order Rhabditida; family Metastrongylidae; genus Angiostrongylus; species Angiostrongylus vasorum. The sequence goes on along the minus strand of JADANN010000145.1, from coordinate 103,517 downwards.
CGTTCTTCATCTAGGCATGTCTTACGCTGTCCTTGGCTAAACTCTCTAGTGCCTCTGTTTGAAAAAGAACCGCGAGATTGCAAGCTTCAGAAGTCAGAAATTGTCGTAAAACACTGTAAAAAGTGCTGTTTTCATGCAGCTGAGTGACATGCTCGATGAACTTTCTGACCCATTTGCCAATTTTTCCACTTCGGACGCTTCGATCAGAAAGCAGGCAGATGTAATTGTCAAGAAAGTGGAAGAAATGAAGGCAAAACAAGCAGCAGGGGTGAGTTCTGAGGCGCATGATGATGAGAGTATCGTGTTAGTCGATGCTGATAATTAGTTTATCCATGTGAAAATCTTTGCTCTTGAGAGGATTTGCTTAGATTCTGAGAAATTCGAAATATAATCGTTTCAAAAACGAAGCGAAATGTGGATTTACGCTCATGTGTTTTCGAATTGGCGTTGATCATTGCGATGGGAACCCTTTTCAATTGAGCGAAGTGGGTCGCTCGTACGAATCAACGCTGAGCGAATGATAAGCCGATGTCTTTGCGGACAGAATTGTTCGCCACTGTTTTTTTCCACTTTTTTAAGATTTAAGCCAATTTTATTCTACATTATCCAGTAATGGCATGTCTTCTTGAGATTTATCTGGAATAACCTATTTTTTTATTCTCAAAAGCATAGGCCAAGCTCAAAATCAGTGGCTTAAAAAACCCCCTAGTTGGTCGATACCTCATAAATATGGGTGGATCTCGATAAAGGATAAAAGGATAAAGCTTTCGGGGTTAATCAATTCCTGAGGGATGCGCCATGCATTTGACTCCACTAAGTATCGCTGGGGGGTGCTTGAATGCATATCTGGCCTTTACAATGACTCGCGGTGGCCTACCGATGTATCGAGCCTGTGCTGCTATCCTCCCAGACAAGTCTGCTACCAATTTACTGACCCCGGATGGATGGAAGGTTTGGTGGGCCATGGGTGCGGTGATCGATTCCACGTGTGTGTCGCAGTGGCGCCTCCAACCACTGTGCTACATGCGCGCCACACGATCTGGATAAGGCACCCAAAACTTGCGGAATGACACATAATAGTTTGCAGCTGTACGATAGCAACACGAAGAATGCCTCGTCCACTGCACTTGAACCTCGTGAGCTAATTTTTTTTCTTGTGATTTTATTGTGAAGTTGACGAGGCTCTAGTTTTTTTTTCATTTTAGAGTCTTCTGGAACGTCAGCAAGCTATACTCATTAAAGCGTCCTAGTTGTTTCTGTTCAGCGGAAGTCCGTATTCTTTGTCAAGAATAAAGATGTATTCTTTGTCAAAAATAAAGACGTTGCTCTTAAATGGAACATTATTGTGTTAACTTTCTTACTTGACACTTGACACTTGAACGGCCCTTCCTCGTTGATTGTATGGGCCCCAGCATAATCACCAATTTTCAGAGACTTGCTGGGTAAGCCCTTATGGTTCCCTGGAATCCCGAGATCAGCCTGGCCAAAGTCTGCCCCATCTCTTCACCGCCACAGGCAGTCGCATCCCTTGTGGATCAGAGAGACGGTGGTGGATCCTGGTATTGGTTTACTCTTAGCTAGGCTTCTTGATGGATACGCCAGACTCCTTCTCAGCTTGGGTGACCCTGCTGGGGAACGAATCCCTCAGCTGTACATCGGAGTCCGACACCCAGGAACACCTCCCAGCCACGACGAGGCGTTGAACCGTTGGGAGGACACAACAGCGGAGTGTTAACTTTCACAAGTGTAAAACAATTTTTTCCTATAATCTGACGATGATTGATATAGAGAATGCTTGTTGCATAGGAATAAAAAAGGATAAAGCTCTCGGCACTGATCAAACCCCCCGGGGGATGCGCCATGCATTCGACTTCATTAAGTATCATTGGAGTTGATTGAATGCATATCTGGCCTTTACAATGATTAGCGATAGCCTACCGATGTATCGAGCCCGTGCTGCTGTCTTCCCAGAAATCTTGTACTAACTTGCCGACCCCGGAGGGATGAAAAGCTTTGAGTGTGGGCCATGGGCACGGGTACCGATTCCACGTGTGTGTTGCAGGGCGTCTCGGACCACTGCGCCACACGCTCCCTTAAACCCAAATGGCGGTACTCACGACATATAGGGGAGTAAATTATGAACCTTATAAAATAGATGGAAGCAATGGGGTGAGTAAAGCAGGGCTGGGTTTGGAGCATTTCTGCTCTTATGACTGTCATTCCTCAATCCTTTAAAGTAAATTATATTAGAGAATTTGCTGACAACAGGTAATCTGCTGAATGGGCGATAGTTGACAATGTTAGAACAAGGTCTCTTCGTATCTCTATTCTCTGGAAACCATGTTTAATATAATTAGTGGTAATTGCGAACCGCTTATCAATGTTTGTTCTGGAATGGTGCAGCGTCCCAAGGGTGGTCAGCCTCTGCACATTTTTTCATGAACAAAATACCAGGCTGGTCTATGGGAGTACAAGCTGCTTTCGATGCAAAATAATTGCTCTGTCGAAAAAAACGTTCATCTTGGTCTCGTAATTGGCTAACTTTTGGCAGGCGTTGTGGATATTCCTCCTTACCTCATATGTTTCGTCCAATACTGCGGCTCTTCCTCCTGTAAATTTTTCCATTATGTTTTTGTCCTCATCCTGTTTCTTTCGAGGAGTTTTACGTCCCTGCGCTCAAGTTTCTCACTGCTTTCTACTCATGTACTTGTATTCTAACATGTTAACCGAAGAGCTTACAGGTGTCTCCTGGTGACTTTCAAACTTGTTCGTTTACTTGCACCTAAAATGAAAATGAATTAAAATCTATGGTGGCCTTAAGATTCAGCTTGTTTTTTTTTGTATTGTTCGACACTACATTTCTGAAAAGGAATAACCTGGCTCATGATTGGAATTAGTCTGAGTCCACGCACGTTCTAGTCGTTACGATTTTGTTAGTTTATAAGGGTGACTCTACTAGCGAAACTGACGTCCAATATTGAAGAGTGTGCATTTGTAATTTTTTTTGTCACTATGGATAGTCATGAGTCCTAATGAAGGTATAAACCTACGCTTTATTCAATACCAGTCAGTTGGTACCTAAATTATTTTTTTTCAAGGATTTCCCGTTGCAGTTGTCAACGTAACATTCTCCTTAATCGTTTAAGGAAGGGGGACTATTCTCTAACCACGAGGATACCAACACACTCTCATGAGGTATGAGTACCATTTTTTGGTCCATGCCTCAAACTACGCTTAACGGATGATACCTTATCTGGTTAAATCTTTTCTTTTGACACTTGATCCTACTAAGATGCATCCTCACTAATTCAAAGGAAGCATTAAAGGCTTGTACACACTTTTTTAAGTTCAGCTCTCCTTCATCAACTGCCTCATCTCTGGCCTCTATGGTCGTCGAATGTAACGAGCGACCGCTAGTAGTTTTCCGTCTCTGTCGATCGCTAGCAAGAGTAGCACAGAGGATTCCACTCGTTCAAGAGGCTGCTTAACTGCTTAAGCATTATGTCTTTCTTCCAGGGTTTTCGTGGAGAATTCTGATCATCCAGTTCGTGGACTTCCTGTTGCGCGCTTGACATCTTGAGGAATCCAGTCGCAAACTGCTACTGTCTCTCGCTTGGCCTTCATTCGCGTCATCCGTTCCACCCATGTGATGGTTGGAGCTTCGTACTCCCTTTCTCATTTCAGGCTATACTCCCAGTACCATCCTCTCGACTGCGTTTTTCAGAACGCGGAGTAGTCCTTTATCCTGATTACGTAGCTGTCAGGTACCCTACAGGTATATTAAGCAGCAAGCAATATGGAATCGAAAAGGTGGTAACGGTGTTGGGTGCTCCTTGTTCTCCTCACTATATCGTCGATGCTCTTGAAATCTCTCCAAGCCGCTCGCTTCGTTTATGTTGACGTGAAAATGTCCGTAGAGCCTTTAGATAACCAGGGTTCCTCTTTCCAGTCTACAAAATGAGCTACTTCACATCAACTTTACAGCCTTCCAGAACGACATTACCAAAAATGTATGGGAGCGCTTCAACTAGAAGATATCATTTTTGCCAAAATTACTCGTACTTCCCAAAACTGATTTTCTATTAGGCTTGACTTCCATTACTCTACTTATGTGTTCTCGTTCGTCCATGTTCGATCATTTGTTTCAAAAAAAACGTATGCACTGATTTCTGTATTGTGTGACACTACATTACTCAAAAAACTTTAGATGCCATGTTTAACTAGACGAAAATTTGGGAAAGATTCCTGCGTGGCGCCGTTTCTGAAAGAAACTCGAAAAGGCTGGAGCTGAAAAAGAAAAGCGACGAAATACTTTTACTTTCTTTAATACAAATGAGTGTATGTATGTATAAATATGCTTTTGATTAACATAAACACTCTCTATAGGAAACAGCACTTGACCAAAGTCGTCACTTAATTTCGAAATTATTACAACCCCTGATATGAAAGCATATTAGTTCAAGATATCACTGCTGATGAAGTTTTTCAGCCAACGTTTTACCGCATCGTCGTCGTTGGGTTGTGTTCCTGGGTGTCGGGCTGCGATGCACAGCGGAGGGGTCATCCCCCTTACAGAGTCTCCCAGGGTAAGGAGTCCGGTTTTTCCATAAGAAAATCCAGATAAAAGTGAACCAATACCAAGATGCACCACCGTGCCAGTAGCAAACTGGTCGGTTCGGCTAGGCTGATCTCGGGACTCCAGGGAACCACAATGGTCAAATCGACGAGGAATGACGGGGGCGGTACAGCCAGTGAAGGCGTGACATCTGAGCATCCAAGTAGGAATGTATCACTGACGAAGCTGTTAGGACAAGACAGGCATATTATTGGACGGAAATTCTTTGTCAAGTACTTGTTTTGCTTGCGAGGCCATAATTTATTCTTGAAGTGGCCACTGGGACAGAGTGCAAAGAAATTATTCTACAATTTGGGATGGCAAAGTGGAAGTACAGTGCGAAATCGAAACAAGGTGATAGGGGAAAACTTCCTGCAGGAACTAATTTTTGTGGTACAACAGAATGACATTGGTGAATGTGGAAGACTAAACAAATAAGTGCTAGACTTTGTCGACATTTACGGTGGCCAAATGATGTGTTAAGCAAGTGTTTTCCACACCTCAGACAGGTCTCATCCCCCAATTCGGTAGCCACGCTGAGATGGAGGACTTGGTGAGCCCAAGGCGTGAGAATGAATCAGTACGGAGCCTACGTGTATTGCACGGCACCTCGTGTACATGTTCGCATTTAAATTCCACATAAAGTAAACTTCATAAAGATTGTATTGAAACACCTCGAAAATTTAGTACCACTCAAGATACAAAAATGCTTGTTCATGTGACTCTTCGTAAATTTCATCAAAAAAAGGCTGAGTCGGCATTTAATGCAAAAAGCTGATGAAATCTTTTACCTATGAGAGCGTCTCTTGAATAATATAATATCTAGGGAACTCATCCACTAACATTATTCTGAACTGATTGGCAGAGCTAAGAAGAGGTGCTGGAAATCCAAGCTTCAGGCGTGTATGAGCAATATCGTTCAGGAATAGAGCTGCTTTCAACGATACCTAGTTATGTCACTTTTTTCACAACTATCTTATAATAATTGTCATACACTCGTCCGCGATTTAAACACGGCAGTGCTGCTTTCTTTGACAATAAACACTTATTTTTCCTAAAGTAGGGTGATATAGTATTACAGCTATATGCTGTATAATAAAGTTCACCCGCAAACACGTTACTACTAGAATTCGGAAGATTGCTGCAACTTGTGTTTGATGTATTGAAGTACCGAGGGTGAGAATGAAGAATATGGGGATGTGAAGAATAAGGTGGACCGTCCTTTGTTTTCTGCTGAGAACACTGAAGGAAGCAAGTTGGAGAAATGAAATGAATGCATCGTTTTTTCGTTGAACAGAAGGTGAAACGGAACAATATTAATTCCTCACTAGAAAGCAGCCGACGTTTGGTAGTTGGTCATGAGTTAGAGAAACGGATATACTCTACGGACTTGGAACTGACATTCTGGTTTTGCACACAGTGCTATTGTATTCCCTATTACAGACGAGAAGGAGAATAGAAAGGATGTTGGCAAACCTCCACTTTACCGACAACTCAACGTGCGACCGTCAAGAAAGGTCGTACAAAATTATACTTCCAATATTACTTATCACCAAAAAACTGCAGCGCAATACCCAGCTTTACAAAGTACGTTTGGACTGTCGAGTCCCATGTAGAGCTATGGCTGTCTTCGACCAGTAAATCCCTCATAAGAAATGCAAGTAAGGAATCAACTGTTCATATTGCGCGTGAGAGATCAGTCCATGATATACATTAGCACCGATCCTTCCATTGCTGGAGTTGTGGGATGCTATGTTGTGGCGTAGCTCATTTGAGATTCACTAGACGAAGGGAAGGCATCTTTCCGTCGATAGTGTGTAGACAAGTCTTCGCTTCGCTGAGGATCTATTGCCATCCCTCGTATCGATAGCTGTTGGAAAGCAGCAGAGTTAATTTCTAAGCAAATCATCTACCGGTGGCTAAGGAGAGCGCACTAGATAAAAAAAATCGGAGAAGTGTAATGGTGTTGAACTGGGGCGTATACCACTAATCTTACTGTAATGTTTACGGAATGGAACAGTTTCCTTTAGCTGATACAAACTGTTATTTATTCAGAACTATAATCTACAGAAGTCGTTCATAGACACAACCTCCTATTGGCGAATCTACCACAAGTCCCATCTTCCGCCTACTCAGCCGAGTTTGTTGAATACTTTTTGAAGATGTATAGCAAGCACAAGCGGATTACCTCACCGGATAAGTTCAAGAGGGGCATCTACTTGCGCCACATTGGAGTGCTTGGACACGTAGACTTTTCATTTTGTTGAGGAAAGGAACATCGGGATTTCGAAAGAACGAAGTCGATATGGCACGCTGCTGAATGAGCCAGAAAGCTTAACGCGAGATACAGCCCTTGTAGAAACAGCATTGCTTAGAATCTTCCAATAGATATACAACATGAACATAACCGACACTATCTTCAATCTGAACATTATTAATTGTAGGGAAAGAAATGAAAGTATTGTGTAAAGGTTCGCTGCACACACTCTAGAAAGTCCCTCTCCAAAAAAATAAACCTGCCTAAGGTAGGTTTTTTAAGCGTTATTAAGGGTAGAGAATAGCTTTCCTCGAGCTACGCCTAAGATAACATCTATGTGGGACGAGCTACCGATATAGTCTAAAAAAGCGTGGCGAAGAACCTTTAAGAGCCAACCATTTAATAGATGTTTAAATATTTCTGAACTCGTGGTCCGGTATCTCTCAATCGGTTTTATCGCCTTTTATGCCAAAATGACAATCCTTAGTTCTTTGATTTATCTCTTAAAGCTCTACCTGGCGAGGACGCTTTACGATTCTCAGGTTCTCTGCGTCGTGAAAGGGCTAGTTGACAGTGTCGTATTTTCCCAAACATTAAATCGTGTCGCCTTTTCTTCCTTTTTGGAAATCGATTGAATTTTCCTACTTAATTTCGGATTACGATGGGTTGCGCAGTTGTAATGATGTCAAATGGGCAGGGCGCTTGTCCGACCCCGTCCTGGGTCCACTAGGCCACCTGTCTATTAGACCTGGGGAATTTGAGGTCAGACATGTCATTTATTTGCTGGCTAGCTATAATCCAACAAGGTCAACTATTGCTTGTGGCAAAGATGTCATTCAATCATATTTGTGAACTAGACCAAAAAAACGTCAAGCAGCAGCCCGACCCACACGCTAATTCCAAAGTACTTCATGAGAAATTGATGCCAACAAAGGAATTGAACATAAAAAATGGCGTGGATTCGCACGAAATGTGGTTTTGGTTGGTGTGACGTAAAAGAATAGATCAATAATTTCTCAGATTATTTGGCAACCAGCATCTATTCAGCTAACGCTTTGGCGGTTTCGCGTTCGTCAAAGCCGATAATCCCAATGGATTGTTCGTCCTGGGTATTTGGATATTCGTAGTTCTTGTAGACGCATCGAGTCGGAATTTCTGTAAAAACCCACCGATAAAATGGAGTTTCGTCACTCGACGGGCCTTTTTTTAGAGGACAAATGGTGATTTACTGCCATCGTCCTGTAGCACTTGGTTAGCACATAGTGAAAAAAATATATCTGGTCTTTTATCTTTCCTTATCTGGATCTGAAATCCTCAAATCCTAAAGATTTCTGAGCGCTATTCATTCAATGGGAACGTGTTCTGCAATCACTGGAGGTGTGGGGAAAGAGCGCCAATATCACCCATCCAGATCAGTTACTATCGATCAGCGGTCTCTAGCAGCTAACAGCTGTGAATGTGATAAGTTCAAGGACTTCCTAGATTCGTTGTTTCCTAAACTTCTCACTCTGTTGTCGACATCATAGATATCATGCTTAATATTTTCCACAATTGTGTTGATAATTGTACTATTACTTCAGCTCAGTCCCTTCCTCTTCGCACACCACTGTGATTTCATCGATCGTGGTCAACAAACCTCGTAGAATTGTGCTTCATGAGTTTGCACTTATCTGATTTATCGAACATATTTTTTGCAGAATCGAAGGGAGCCGGAGTGTGATTAAGCTCCGATATCTTTATGCCAAATTTCTTGACATCATGATATATTTTTATGTCATCATGGTCTACTTTTTCGCATTCATTTAACTTTTCCTCTTCGTTATTGGTGACGTCCCATTCTTGTTACAACCCTTAATATTATCACCATTAGTGTTATTTCTTCAACTGTGATTCCCATGATCACTTTAATCACTATCAGTACTATTTCATCCAATGTGCGCGTGTAGCGCCGTGGTCGAAAGCGCTGTGCCGTTAACGGGCCATTAACGCTCACGATACTAAAATATTCCTATTCTTCATTCTCGTATTTTGTGTCGGAAAATGAATAGAGTGAACTTCTTTCAAAGTAGAACTGGAGGAAGGATGAGGTTTGAACACCTTACGGAAGCATATTGAAGAAATAGATAACGAGCATCTATCTCCAGATCTACTTCTCTAGTTCTTTATTTCATCTTAAGTTTTTTGCCGCTGCTGTGCCTTTTTTAAATAGTTCGATTGTTCTAGTAGTTAATAGTGAGCATGTCTGACAGGAGCTCTTGTACTTTTCTCATTTTTTGTACTTTCTTCTACTCTTGTACTTGAAGAAGGCGATATTTCATTGGAAGTCACGAAAACAGCGGCTCTGAAGAAGGCGATACTGCCGAAACGTCAGGTAATGTTGTATAACTTTCTATGGAAGTGAATGTATGCTGTATAACAACCTCGCGATTGCTGAACAAGAAAACGACGCATTCATATCCCAATGCCGAGGTTAATAGAAAGTCGATCCTGGGAACCCTTGTACTTTTCTCAACCATTTTCGAAGTATTACTTCTTTTCCATGACCCATCATCACAACTACTGTGCAGATCCCAGCACTTCTTGTATTCGATCCGTTTTACTCGCATCAATCGTCCACAAAGGACTTCGAACACCTCACGTATTGTTTCGGTTGCTGCTTGAGGACTTCGTCTTCCCCTATGAATATAGTCAAATGCTGGTCGACTCGATTCTCCTTATAATCTTGAAGATAATAGAACTAAGGCGTTCCCACATAAACCGTAGGAGAGGCTTGAGAAAGGGGGCCGAACTAGTACCTTGCTTACTGACGGAATGCGTTACTAACCGCTTCCCTATGGCATCCCCATCTCAGTAATATTACACGTATTTAATGTCCTTATTTATCGGTATCGATTTAAACATGGACGCATATTCCCACTTCTTCATATGTAAGAAATCTTTCATTGTGAATATGTGAGCGATCTTTTCTTTGAAATTGAATTTCCAATGAGGTCGGTGATAGCAGTGATCACTATGGGGTTTTTAGCCAGTTTTCATCAACGACTGTTGATGTCGACAACACGATTTATCAACATCCGGCGTTTCATCCATTCTTTTTTTCTTTCGACGATTTCCGTACCAGTTTTTTTTCCCCTTTTTTAAACGATTTTATTGTAATCTATTGATGAAGGAAATTCTGTCACTAGTGCTAGACGTTTAGCTCGGCATCTACAGAATGTGAGATAGTAGCTGAATGTCGGATTAACATGCCAACCGCTTTCGACAAACTCTGTTACACTTTGTGACATTCCTCGATGATTCATGTTCAGTTTTTCGCGCTGCCCTTGCAATCACCCGACATTTCCTGACGAGTCTCCAATTCAACCGGTTTTTTGAATTTTGTTTTTTAACTCGTTCTTTTTGTCTCGAAACAAAAAAAAATCAAACATGGGTTGTGGAATATCAATGTCTAAGTTCAATTTCGCGATCTCCATTTTCTAATAACAACTAACTTTATTTCAATGTATACTACCAACCAATCAATAGGTATTGTTAACGGTGTGTAGTGCACTTCCACTTTCATCCTCAACATTTAACTAAGACTGAGTAGGTATATCATTGAAACACTTACACACTTAACTACTTGGCCCCCTCTTTGCGAATCACGATTAGTCGTGCGAGTCCCCGAAAATTTCAGTATCACGGATAATCTAGTGATTGGACGACAATGTTTTCTTTCACTGGAGTCTCGAAGGTCGTCCTAAGGCATTGTCAGGTCGCCTTCACCTAACGCGTAATAGAAATGTTGTTGTCGGAAAGGTAATAGTGATTCATTTATTTACTCTTAGCTGCGCTTCCAAATGGAAATGTCGAGCTCCTATTCCGCCTAAAGGATTCCGGTAGTAAAAAGAACTCCCAAATTTGTATCGTTTCCCAACATTCACGAACACTATACAATCATGATAAGACGGTAAACCGTTGTCGGTGATCAGAAAACTGATATTAATGCGTGCAGTTCTTCTCACAGACCGTAATAACCCAAAAATTTGGTGTGCAAACATTTATATGTTCCTCACTTTGATTGGTCCTCGAAATAGAAGTCCGCAACACATTTCCCAGAATCTTTTTTCTTGAGAACTAGGTTTTTCAAATAAAATTATGCATGTTCTGGATGGCAAAAATTTCATTCCGAACTTTTTTTCTCATGGCCTTATGGCACTAACGACGCTGTGAAGAAGTTAAGTGTATCCACAAAGCTGTGTTGAAAGAGCTGATGTTTTTCTCATTTAATGCTTCTTTTTTATGTGGAACTGTCAGAAGTATCATTCGTTTCTTCTCATTTCCTACTTAAGAATCCCATATGTTTAGCGAAATTATACTCAAAGGTCGAACGTAAGCATTGCAAACTACATACCTACATGAACACTTGGACGGCTCAGCCAATCGTCACTAGTAGTGCATACACCAGTGCATTTTCCATTCATTTTTTCATGTGCAGTCGTCCTTCGTCTTTGATATTGGCTTGTTTCCACTATGGTGAACAGTACGAGTGTAATACAGTGATCTGTAAAACACCTGCAGCAAAAAGTACAACTGATTTATTTCACTCACGAAACGTTCGATCATCGTAGATGGTAGCGTAGTGGTAAGTGATACCGTAGAATCAGGAAGCAAATAGAAGCAAAGGAGCTAGTTCGACCCCATCCCGAACGTTCTCCCATAATCCACGTTGCGAACGCCTTAGCCTAGTTATTCTCAAGGATGCAAGGAGAATAGACTCGAACAGCATTCTACGACATTTATTAATAAAGAAGACAAAATCCTCAAGCACCAAGAGAAACAACACCTGATATGTTCGAAGGCATTTTTGGGCAAGGAATGCCAAGCAAGCGGATCGAAAGCGAGAACTGCTGGGATCCTCACAATATGTGTGATGAAGCGCCCGTAAAAAAGGTAATACGGTGAATTAAAAGACAAATCGTGTGCACACTAATACGCATTGGTTACAATACATTCATGAGGGGCAGACTATGCGATGTTCATTGATTTTAATGGGCAAAAAAATGGATAACTTCTTACACTTTTTTTTAAAGTCACCTTTAAACGACTTATGATAATGTTTTGGGCTATTTCTACAGGTAATTACATCTATATTAGTGGAGCCTCGTAGAAGTAACAAATAGCCGTCGAATTAGCAACAGGGTCAATCTCAATGGAATTCGTTCTACATTCAAGGCACTATCTCTTATCTCTGGCTTGCTAAGAAATAGGATTCTTCTATCTTATTATGACAGTAAGAGTTTGTGAAACTTCTCAAGTAGAATTTCATTAGTTGTTGATATTCTTGTTGAGCAAACACAGGGTGTTACTTTATTCTTTATTCCGTTAAAGTTGACTTTTTCGCCAGTATAGCCTTTTTCAGAGCCTGGAAGTGTATATTGTTAGGCAGTAGAAATAGAAAGTTGGTCGTGGGAATTAGAAACTCATTTTCATGTTCTTTATCTTTGTTGTAGTTAGCCACAGAATTCACTTTCAGGTTGTTTTTTATTTTGTTTTCTATCCCTATTTTTAAAAGATTTTTTAACCCGTTGGTATGCTGTGGTCCAAAAAAAGTTCGCTTACCTACGGCAGGTCTCACATGTGGTGAGATTCGAGATCCATATCATCATCCAATAATTTCTATTCATATAATCACAATTTCGACTTATTATTTACTGCCTATACTTTTTAATGGCAGGGTATTTTTGCGAAGTATAGCTTCAATGATGCTGAGATATTTGCAAAACTCTGAACCGCAGGTGCCTATGGTGGGGGCACGAACGCGCTATTGTCCTTTCGGGGAATAACGCGTTTCACCACCACACCATGCAACCCGCATGGTGCAGTGGTGAACGCGTTAGCCTTAGCGTTAGCCCCCATATAGTCGTCTTCTTTAAATGAAACGCTACGAAACTAGGATGTGGTAACCAGGTATCCGGAAACGATCTTTGTTTAACTGTACGAATGTTAAGACAAGAAATTGTTGTAAGTGAAATAATATAGAAGAAGATAATTCCAGTTATTGACTAACAGTACGTGCTGTACTTCTGTGATAAATAGTTGTTTAAAATTATTAGACTACGATAAGGCGACCACTCTACTAGTAATCAGTTCTTTTTTTTCAGTCTTAGGAAATGTTCATCTAATGGCATGAAGCGACTATTTCATTTTCTATGGCTTCTTGTCCATATATCAGTTGTTGTGGATCGCACCAATTGTTCAGTGTAAGTTGCTAGATGTTTACATTTTTCATAAATCGTTAATTGGTTGCTTTAATTCGTTTACAGCTGTCCTTTTTTCTTCTTTTTTTTCTTCCAGGATACCTTTTGTAGTTTTACCACCACTGTTACGACTTAATGCTGTGAACACCATTATCATAACACCGACCAATGTACGTACGATCTTATCAGTAATGTTTCTATTAATGTTGTACCCTAGATGTAATATACAGAGTAGTAATTTATCTATAACTATACCATTTTCTAGAAAGAATATGAAACTGTTGATATTCATGTAGTTGTCACTGGCATTCAAAGTGGCTCAAATCTCACTGTATTTGACGAGAATCTTAAAGCAAAAAGAACAGGTGGACTTTTCATTCTCTCTTTGAGATATTTTTCTCCTTTGGTGTCATTTTTAGCTTGAAGCTGAAGATTTTCACTAATAGATGGAAAATTTATGAATGTTGGTGCATTTTCTTCCCCACTTTGGCTCAAAAAAATTATTTCTGGCAGGCTAACTATTACAGTGATACAAATGACTCGAAGAGAGAAGCGGCTTGTTGTGAACTATTTCCACACCGTTCTTCTTTTTTACTAATTTTATTTTCATCATTTTTTCTGGCCATTTTGTTAGTTTTACTTCTTTCTGATACGTAGAGTACTGTGGTATACCCAGCGATAAGAACGATCTTCTGCTTAATGTAAAAAAGGATGAAGCTCTCGGCGTTGATCAATCCCCTGAGGGATGTGTCGTGCATCCAACTTCATTAAGCATTGTTTGGAAGTGATTGAATGCATATATGACCTTTAAAATGATCCGCAGTGGCCTACCGATGTATCCAGTCAGTGCTTTATCCTCCCACGACAGGTTTGTACCAGTTTGTCGAGCCAGTGGGTAAGGAGGGCTTGATGGGCTATGGGCGCGGGGATCGATTACAAATGTGTGTTGTTGGGCGCCTCCGACCACTGCGCCACACGCGCCCCTGCTTGATATAATTACCTAGTTTTCAATTGGTCAACACAATTAAATTATGATTGCTTTAAATGCTTAACGTAATCAAAGGGGCTTTTTGGGGAATACAATGCCCTCTTCTATATGATACACCATACGAGTGAAAAGCATTGGGTTGTTCTTAACAAAATCGCTGTGTAAATCTTCAGTTATTTGTGCTATGAGAAGTTACACAAGTTCGTGATTGTTCGTAATTCACACTAACAATTTGGTATGAATATTCTTCTCACTTTTACTATTTATTTGACGCAAGATATATGCATACTAATGATTAGAGATGATCTGCGATACACAATGGATCGATCACTAGTTTGACTACGCACCCTAGGAACACCAAGTACACCATCTCCTTCCCCACCAATAAGGTCTGCACATTGATACAGGACTTGTCTGGGAGGATAGCAGCACTGAGTCGACACAACGCTAGGCCACCACAAGTCATTGTAAGGGTCAGATATACAGTCACTTCTAACGATGCTCGATGGAGGGCGAATGCATAGCGCATCCCTCAGGGATTAATCAAACTGTACGCTTTTTTTCCGCTTTTTTTCGAAATCTTTTCAGAGTGTTCAACGTACAATAGGCTGATATGAAATTTTGCTCGGCTAGCGTCGTATCTTTTTATCCTTTGTTAATTATCATTTGCTCTTGCTTCACATATTGGATTGGTCCCACCACTTTCTTTCATTTGCTTCGTTGCCTAGCACCCATCATCAGTCAAGATATTTGGATTGACGATTTGATAATCACTTAAAAATTCTACCCTTCTCATGAATGTCGTTGAATCTAGGCCCAACTGGTTTTTCCTGGAATCCTGCGATAGCCCTGCTAAAGCGTTCGCGGGTCTCTTCTTCGCCGACGGTCGCCAGATTTCTCGTATCGTATAGAGTCCTTCTCAGGCAAGTCTGGGAACAACTTTCTGCCCATGAAGGATTGAAACTTGGTTACCCTGTTCAGGGATGGAGCTGGGAGCCATTCGTGTACTATTATTCGGGAGCTATAGCTACTTCTCGCGTCCCTCAGTGTGCATTATAATCTTTGGGAAAACCTAATAGTACTTCTCTGACGGACAAAAACAAAAAAAAACTTCGACTTTCTACTCTTATACCGCAATCTGCGAACGAAAATGTTCTATTTGCAGGCACTCCTCACGTTGTCTCCTTTCATCTCTCTAAGCTGATAGAGAAGGCAAAGATCGCGATTAGAATTCAAGGCCATGACACATTTGAAAGTGAGATCCAAGCGAAACCAAATTTAGCCGTACTACATATTCATACCGACAAGCCAATATATTCCGCTGGTGAAACGGGTATGTGGAAAAGTTTTATGAGTTTCTAAAACAGTTTTATCTCTCTAAATCTCTGTTTGAAGGGTTGCTCTACAATGAGCATGTTGTCTTTTTTACATTTCTTGACAGTTTCCAGTGGTTGTGGGCTAAATTTTATTTCTTTTCCTAATAATTACATCTGTTGCAAAACAGAGGAGGAAAACGTCGAATGAAATTTTAGTTCTTGAGCGCTGACCAAAGAACTGAGCTCTTTGTTATCAACTGGTCGCTGCACAACATCTTTAACTGGATTTTAAGAAGATGTCGTTATTTGGAGAATAGGTGCACAAGATGATGATCGGTTCTTCCACAACGTTCATGAAAAAAGTCGGAAAATTCGTAACATGAAAGCAATGAAGCGAAATGTTTCTCTGGAAACTATCATACTGATATGCCTGCGTGGAGTCGTACTAGTTGCTGCCAATCACTAACTCACATCCGAACTTTCAAACCTGCGCAGAGAAAAGATAAAAGAATACTTTAGATTGAGAGAAAAAGCAGAGCTGGATGAAAATGGAGGGGTTGAAATGAAGACCTGCATCGTCCACTGAGACTCCGGCAATTGCAACAAAAACTTTTCCAGCACTTAAAAAATCTGCTTACCCTTAATCTCGACAGAACTAATTAGCATGTATTCTTTTCACTGAAAGCTAACACGAGGTTGATAAGTATTTTGGCGGCTTTGCTTTCCTCAGAGCCCCATTAAACCGATTCGACTGTGCACAGTTGTCCATTCTTCCGAAGCGAGTCTTTCTGATCGCATCGAGCTGAATCCAGTGGTGCACCGCACTAATGGTGTCAGCTTACTCTACAATGCTTTTTTATGCAGAGCAGAGCATTCTGGGAAATTTCGACACTCAGTTGAAGCTAATTTAGTTCACTGCCGTGCTCTTAGATAGCCGCCCAGCGACATACAAGATAGGTGGGGCAGATGATTGTTTTTCAAAGAAAACTCTTATAATGAGCACTTGTGGATTTTCTTCAAAAGTATGAATTCTTTATGCGAGTAATGACTATGGGAAGGTATTCTGAACATTAAGGTAGGAATTGCTTCATTTTGCTTCTACTATTTTTCCATCTTCTGACTTCTTCTGATCTTCTGATGTACTGACTTCTGCAACTTTTTTCGTTTTTTTCTTTTCTTTTTGCCATTTTCATGGCTTTTTCGTCTTATACCCCCTTTTTTTAACTGATCATACCGCTTTTAGTTTTCGTTCGGGCACTTCCGTTAACACATGAAGGTGCTGTATATGATGGTCTCATTGAATTTGCCCTTGTGGTGAGTAATAGTAATAAGTCTACCCAGTGATTCTGTGATTCGATATTAACTCCATCATTGAGCTTGTGAATTCATGCTCGCATTTGCTGCTGTCGAATTTTTTTGAAAACAGACTTGATTTTTTTGTTGTCAATGGAGAAAATATGAGAAAAAAAATGAAAGGACAGGATAATCACAGTGTTACTTCTCTTTCTGCACCTTGTTTTCCAAAGAAAAATTGTTGGATTTGTCTCAGAATATCTTACCGGAGCTATTAGAAACTATATTAATGTCGACTTGGCTTTCCTCATAATTCTCTCGGGAGTACTTGTAAGCTGAGTTTAAATTAAAAGATGAAGGATAAAGCTCTCGGCGTTGATCAATCCCTGAGGGATGCGCCCTGCATTCGACTTCATCAAGCATCGTTGAAGATGATTGAATGCATATCTGGCCTTTACAATGACTCGCGGTAGGCTACCGATGTATCGAGCCAGTGCTGCTATCCTCCCAGAGAAGTCTGGTTGCCGACCCCGGAGTGATGGAACGTTTGGTGAGCCAAAGGCTCGGTGATCGATCCCATATGTTTATCGCAGGGCGCATCCGACCACTGCCCACACGCACCCTGAGTATAAAATATGCATAGGCATATGGCGTTTGATTTTCCGTGTTTTTTTCTTGATGATAAGTTTTAGAAATCAAAACTTATGGAGAAAAATTGACGATTGTCTAATCATAAAGAAAAGCTCAAAGTAAACGATAGGGATCTTGCTTGGCTTGCGGAAAGGCAAACCACTAACTGAACGCATGTGAAAGGCGCTTGTTTGAATGCAGCTACAACGAGCATAAATGGAACGTGCGCACCATTTTCGAAGAAATTCCAGTCCTTCCGAAGAAGATGTATGTTTGCATGCGCTACAAAGACCATTCTGATCGTATAGGTTTCAAACAAGATTGCTAGAACTTTCTATTTTGATTCATGGAAAAAAAGTGGAGATGATCCGGGTGTTTTTAGGTGAGCTCCAGCTTCTCACTGTGAAGAAAATGATAGAAAAGTGGCTGTAGTTTCCACTATTCAAATACTTTATTTTTTAGACAAAAGTGCTTTGGAAGCACATTGACACTATCAAATGATACAGTTTCTTACAAAAAAAGTTTTTACCAAAACATATGAAACAGAGAATTCGTTAATTTAGAATCCGAATGGTTTCGAACTCATCAGAAAACAAAACAGCACAGCACATGGATATATTGCCTTGACATTTGAGTTACCCAAACATCTTTTCTACGGCGACTGGCATGTACTGTCCAGACCAATGGAAGCAAACAACGATGAGTTTGTGTTCGACGCGGGATTCAAGGTGAATGACTATGGTATGTTCCAAGTTCGTCATAGTTCTTATTTTTACAATTTTCTCTCAAGATTTTTCAGACGTGTTTTACTGAGATGCACTTCTGAAATTTTGGATTTCAAATCACCAGCCATTTGAAATTTTGATGATAATGACGAATGAAGATGATTTTGACGAATGATCTTCTCTATAGTACTTCTATCACTTCATATACAATGGCCCATCTTCATCGTAGACTGCCGTTTAAAGTATTTGTCCGAATGTAAATGTCCGATGTGAGACTTTGGATTCCCAAGATGGAGAAATTCATGTCACGAGATACTTCATGTCGACGTTGGCAAAAACATTTCTCCATTATCTTGTTCAGCAATCGCGAGGTTGTTAAACAGCATACATTTACTTCCACAGAAAAACACAATACAATGCAACAGTAACTCACGTTTCGGCAGTATCGCCTTCTTCAGAGCCGCTTTTTTACGTGACTACCAATGAGGAAGAGGCAGTCATCAACCTTATGCGACCATAATCAGCTGTTCTAATCTTCCTCATTGGAAGGCACGTAAAAAAAGCGGCTCTGAAGAAGGCGATACTGCCGAAACGTCAGCTACTGTTGTATTGTATTGTTTTTCTATGGAAGTAAATGTATGCAGTTTAACAACCTCGCGATTGCTGAACAAGAAAAACGACGCATTCATATTCCAATGCCGAGGTTAGTAGAAAGTCGATCCTGGGAACCATTTCTCCATTGTTCCACAGATCCTGAGAAGTATTTCTTTTGTAATTGTAGTACAAACAGCATTTAGTGGGGATATCTTCTCATTTTTATCATCTCAATGACGCCAACCGCGAACTTAGACTTCATGATCAGACATTCAATAAACTCTAGCCATCTTAGCGTTTGTGTGTTATAGGTGCGGATCGTAATCATTCTAGATTCTGACAACGTAGTATCATCTTTCGAATAAACACGTTCAAGAATGTTTAAACAAAAAAGGTCCTTGGAGTAATAATACAGCAAGATGAAGTTGGAGTTGAGGCTTTCCGGATTCTTGCAATCTTTGAAGTTCTCTCCATGCACGTGACGCATCAGTCCCTAGAACGAGTAATTCTCTAGGGACGGTATGCCGAACTATGTGGTGCACGGGTTAGAATAGTCGGTCCAATACACCCACTAGCCTGCGAGTTCAATGGCTTGAGATCAAACAATGTCACACAGAAGTCGGAGTCCGATATTTTTCAATCGCTTTTCCACCACAGCAGTTGAGAACGTTAGCAGTTGCTCTGCGTAGCAGATTGTCTGTTTCGTCTTTAGTACTTCCCGATGATCCCTTTTTATGGAATAGAGGAATGCAGAGTTGCGAAAGTATGAGTCGAGTTACAGCAGAGCTGGTGGATTCTCAATTTCTGGGTAGCCAGTATGCGCGCCGTTGTCATTTTCGTGACTGATCTAGCTCTCTCATTCATTTACGACCTGCTCAGGATGTTCTTTCTCTGCAAATGAAGGAGGGAGATTCGCTAACTGGGTGACTGTGGCTCATTGCGGCAGTGACTTTATCTATTCCGTGTAGCATTTGCTGTTAAACGTCACATAGCTTATTTTCTGACAATGAGGTTCATGTTGATATTTTACAGTAGCAAACTCTCAGAATCTTTCATTGTGTTATCTAGGCTAGCAGGCATTCAGTGTGGCTCATAGTGATGCTTTAAAAAGGATAAACGATAAAGCTCTCAACGTTGATCATTCCCTGAAGGATGTGCCATGCATTTGACTTTATTAAGCATTGTTTGGAAGTGATTGAATGAATATCTAGCCTTTACTAACAATCGCGGTGGGCTACCAATGAATCGAGCTAGTGCTGCTATCGTCCCTAACAAGTCTGGTACCAACTTGACGACCCCGGAGGGATGGAGGGCCTCGTTGGCGAGGAGCGCTGGAATCGATCCCATGTGTATTGCAGGGCACCTCCGACCACTGCGCCATTCGCGCCTTTTTGATGATTCTTTGCAGTAGCAAATTCTATCTCCGTGTTCTTGAAGCTAATGTAACGACAGCACTGTAAAAATGCTTGGAAGACCAGCATTTCTGTTGAGAAACAAAGATATGATCAGCTGATGACAAAAATCCGATGAAGATAAGTAAATCAGAGGTGGGGAAAGGGAGCAGAAACTACTCATATTCCACTGGTAGTTGTTTAAAGTTGTCACTTGTTGATTACAAAGTGAGTTGTCTCCATGAATTTTTTTCCGTCAGTTTGCAGATTTGTTACAGCACTGCCACCGTTTAAAATATTCGCGTCCATTGCCAGTGGACAACTACTTAACTCAACTGAAGTAAGCGTAGAGGCAAGGTGAGGTATTTGTTTGGCCTATTTAAACTTGATTTTCCTTGTTCTTTCAACGAATTCTTGAAGAAACTACTTCGGAACTCCATTGTTTGGATCCATGTTACTCTACTGCAATGTTCACGGCCTTCATACTGCGTCGATGAAACGAACACTTCTCGTTCAATCTGAGATGAGTTTTTTCAAAGTTGTTCTGTACTTTTTTTACTTCTTACTTCTCAAACGAACACAATATGAAAAGTACACTGCAGTTACTTTATCTTACTATATGGTCGTACATGTTTGGTTTTTTGACTTTCTGTTTTGGGTAGGGTGTTCGGACGCTATTGCCTGTTGAAAGCTTAGTTCTTACGCAATTTCCATGTATAAGCAATATTGAGGGGTAGGCTTACGTTAATGATTTTAAATGGTCATCGTAGATGACTATGGGTCGTTCATTGTTCGAAACCAATTTCGTTCTGCGTGTTCTCCGGTCAGATGAAACCTTTACATTGCATATCGCTACCAGTACTTTCCATCTGAGCTTTTTTAAGTAGTGGGAAATTCTTATTGTTTTCCGGATTTTTTTCAGTTTTTCTCCAATATAAATGGGATCGACCAAATAGAAATGTCAAGTGAAATAGACCATTAAAGCGGGACGTAAGTAGTGTAAACACTGAAAGTAGAATTTAAAAAATGAGACGAGTGGCAAGTTATAAGGTAAATGGACAATCGGGTAAAATTTACATTTAATAGAATAGCGAGTTTACGAGTTTACTGATAACCCCACAGACACGCGATTTTTGCGTCCATATTCTTTAATTTTTAGATCACTAACGGTTTATGGAGGGACCACGTAGATATATCAAAATGCTTTGTGGACGACAATCGCGAAGCTATATCGATCTTGGTGCAGATTCGTGATCGTGGTACTGGTGATCGTAGTGAAACAATTGTCACTTTCGACCCACTGATACCAGGATTCGAGATTGTACCAATGAGGCCAGCCTTCAGCGATAAAACTAAACACATTTTATTCACGGTGAGACAGTTTTGAGTTTTTCTACCCAGTAATATCATAGACTAACTTTACACGCAGGTAGTGGTAGATAATGTGGCTCTTAGAGGAGTGTGGAGTAGTGTGTCGTTCAGTGCATTAAGGGACATCGGTTCAATTCCGCGCTTCCAATTAACCAGATACCCCGGAGTTCGGCGTCGAGAAATTGTTGCATACTTGTGTGCGATGCCAAAAACTCTGAATTGATACACGATAGGCCTTCCAAGTATTTGTATAGCCCAAACATGCTTTCATTCACCTCTAGCCAAGTTATGAGTGAGTCTAACGCAGAGCGAATTATTAAAGGAGAACTAAAACCGCACACTGGTGCTTTTGTGCTTCATCATACTTATCTGGCATCTGTCAACGCTGATTGGTAGCACTCTGTTGCGGTTTCAGTTCTTTCTCATTGATTTCAAGTATTTCATACCTAATTTAGTTTAGTAATCTAGAGCAGCTTTATGAAGATAAAAATGACAAGGCTTAAGAAGAAGGAATAATGTCACTATTGACTTTAAAATAGATAAAAACTACTTTCTCATTGTTTCAGATCCAGTCTGTTTCAACTCCTACTGGAGTGGAACTAGATATAAATTTTGAGTGCTTGGGCGACGTGATCCGCCCATCTGTTAAAGTGAAAACAACGGTTGGAGATGTGCTGAGCTTTGTGAGACCTCCAAATTGGACTATCTGTCATACAATAATGATAGAAGTGAGTGAAAAGTACAGTTTTTTAGTTTGTAGTTCCCTATTTCCATCTTAGAACATTTCGCAGCGTTGGAACAAACTACATCTGCGCCATAGATTACGCTATAGAAATAGTGAGAGCGACAGAAAAGATCCCAATTCATGCAGTCGAGAGAAAAAAATTCAGAGACCGGATATACTTCGACTATCGAAGATTGGTGCATTGTGCTGACCACGTAAAACAAGACATCGTAAATCAGATGGATTGGACACGTTATTGGTCTCAACGACAGCTATCGGAGTCACATCGCCAGTAAATGTATTCCACGAATGTCAGGTGCACAATAAAGGGCTGGCGATCCCGGTAATCATCCATGTTCATGATGTCCTCATAGGAGAATATCATGTCTCGTGTTCTTCGAGCGTTAACAAAACTATTGAAACCTTCGAAATCCGCATGCGGGAAGGAGGAATCCAAACAGTATTGATACTAGCTCGGTGACCTGAGAATGAAAGGAGAGACGTATGATGCAAATGTCTCCTTCTGCAAGGATCTTCCATAGATGTCGTTATCACAAGCACTGCGAGGTTTGTTATGGTTGCACTTCGTCGTAGGATTTCTCTGTTTTCGTGGAACATCTCATGGTGGTTAAGTCGGTCAGCGGGCGGTACCTTTTAGGCATTTTCAATTTCTGGCCGAAAGTCTCTTTATTCACGAAGAATAGGTTTAATTACCATGTTTGTCTCAATATTTTACTACTAGGGATGCGATATTTTCTACCCCCATTCTCTCTCAATGGATAATAAGGTTCCCCTTATTATCTTGGCGCACATCGGCTTTCTTGCTCTTCATCGCCTAAAAAGCGAATACTTGAAGGTTGATGTGATTTCCAAGGAAGCGTAGTGATCCACGCTTGAGAAAACTGCTCCAGTACTGTAAATGCACTACACGGACCAATCATAGAGCTTGCTTACTCCTTCTGGTTATTACTAACAAGTTTAGCTATAATTTTCTGGAATTTTTAGGCCAGTCATCAGGTAGGGCTGCTGAAATCTCGAAAGAAGTCATTGATGCTACCAAGGATCTCAGGAGTGAAATCAGTGGAACTGTCCTGGATTGAGCTCTTTCCGATTCAAAGCTCCTATTCTGTTGGTGAACGTCTACAGGTCATGGTACCAAGAAACAAAGCTAACGCTCTAAGCTACATTGTGCGTAGGAGTTTTTAATAGACTACTTTTTGCCCATAATTACATTTGCTGAATTAAGAAATATCGAGGTAGAATACCGACAATATCAAGCTCTTTTACCGAACTCTCAGGAGCCCTAAGGACCGAAGTAATTTCTTACAGACTAAGAATACAAATATATTTTTGAGGTGGTAGTTAGAAAATCATTTCTGAAGGTAACCTGCAGCTTTTTAATTTTCGCATGCACGCTTGAACTTCAAAAAGGAGACAGCAAATAAGTAGTGGGTCCAACTGGTTATGTGGTAGAGGGAGATATTTTGAAAATTGGACTTAAAATTTTATTAGTACGCTGAATTTTGTGTTGTCGCCCTCGTCAGAGTCTAAAAAATCGCCCTTCTTCGTCGGCACCTTTAGTTTCCAAGTGCCAGAAGCAGTAAAGGACTAGTACTCTTAATGATAAATGGAAACAAGCAGCTACTCCACTCGGAATCCAAGTGGATGTATGCATAGTACTAACGTAATTGTAGAATATGAAACACTAGCCGGGCGGATCCCTTTCATATTTAAAAAGGCGTTGAATGTAAACGCGGATTCGACTGTTCCAAATATTAATTAAAAGTCCATAGAAAATATTTCTGCCTCAATGTATTTTCACCAGCACTTTTGAGCGAGTAAACCGCTCACAACCATCTTATTCACTTCCGACCTCTGTTAAATTGAAGGCTTAAGCTTTAACAGGTGCTCATTTATGACCATTAGTTTTCCTTTATCAAAAACATTCTCTACAGATAATATGCAATTCATACTCAATGCCGGCAAGTGGACGATTCAAGGAAGATGGATCACTAACGATAATAATAACACGAGTTATGATTGGCCGATGTATTCTATTTGTTCACTCAACAGACACGAGGCGAGCTACTGATATGATGCAATTCAATGTGGTAGAGCAGTGCCAGGTATTATTTTAATGGTCATGAGAATAAATAGAGTGGTAGTATCTCCAATGATTTTAGTACATACACGAAGATATTTTTGAAACTAAAATGGAGGAATCCAAACAAGATACTACGATATGGTATATTACAGGTTTCCCTTCTTTCTACATCAGATTCTATTGAGCCCGGAGCATCAGTTACACTAACTTTAAATGGTCAGCCGCATGGAATCGCACTAGTTCGGGCAATTGATGATCGCTTGAATACGTTTACAACGGTGAGACAACCACTGCTTCGATCTTTTGCATACTCGAGCGATCTAAAAGTGCCATTTTTCGTTATCTTATTTCACCAAAATTTAAGCGTAACTACGCACAGATTAATAGGTATGTGGGATTGTGTGAAGTTATTAGAGCTCGATAGCTAGTGTAGCTGAAACATGAGTAAATGAAGGTCTCAGCACTTATCTTTGCTAGAACACCATTTTTTCCCGTCGTTATGGAAGTGCTCCAGTCAGTACTTGGCAAATATCCGAGTTACGGAGACTGCTATTGGTTGCGATGCTGACTTAGGCAAACTTTAACACTTAACCTTTTGAGGGTGTCATATAAGGCAACCGTGCTTGTTCCCGATTTTCCAGATTTTCCACAATTTGTGATTAGATGTGATCATTCAAGTCTCAAACTAAGTAGGACGAATTAGCAATGATTCAATGATTCAAACAATGCCGCAAAATTTCGGGTATTCGTCGTAGCTAAGATTAAGCATGGGTAACATGAAAAATGAAAACGGGTAAATGATCACTTTTCGGCGACACTGCTCCAACTAGTGGACGCACTCTGAATTATCCGAAAGGTTGAATGACCATCAAGTCAAATGCAATGAAAAAGTTGTACCTGAAGAGAGATTTCTAACATTTGTAAACGATAATCTTAAGGAGAGCGACAGTGGTTAAAATTCCTATTTAACAGAGAAAGTGTTATGAAATGGCTAAAAGGAATGGCTATCTTACAGAGTTTGTGCGTTCAGTCCTGAGTAACAATTAGTTTATTCTACAGGGAGAAGACGTAAAAAAATGGCAATCATGGGACTTTCTCATTTTCCATCAAGCTCAGTTCGGAAACATGCAGGCGAAGCTGACCAATTTCGTTATGTTCGACGAAGTGGAAAGAGCGATAGGTGTGTAGTATGCTACGGCATATTTCAAAGTGAATTTCGCTAATACGTCAGCTTGCGTAATTTTTGTTATGGAAGTAATTACTTATTTTGTCTCTCGTTCACTTTAAATCCTAAGATGTTTGAAGTTATCCGAAAAAAAGCTTTAGGAAGGAATAATTAAGGCCAAATAATAAATGTAGACATTTGAGAACAAAGCTGTTCGTCCGCCGCCAGTGTGTATTTCAAGTTGTTTGGAATGTGTCCTCATGCCGCCAGCTCAGTTTCGGAAGTCTCAAACTTTTGCTTGAACGTGATGATATCTGAATGTTTAGCGCCAGTGGAACGAATAGGTCAGTTCAAAGACAATAACTATGGTTCTCTAAAGGTCTTGAGTTATTTGTGATTCGACTGCTCTGAAAACTGAAAACACGTTTCGGGCTAGATTTGTGGAAATGAAATACCATTATGGGGGAATAAAACGTTCGGTGCTGGTCTTTCGCTTATCATGGTAGCTTAAGAATGAGGAATTACGAGTGCCTTGCAATGCACACACACTGTCAGGAAATTGATAACAAAATAGTCTTTGAAGGTATAATTGACTTGATGCACAGCTGTGCGCCTCTATGTCGGTGTGTTAGCTAAGTATGCATTCCATCACATCTGCGATATCATGAAAGAAGTGATGTGCATGATACTGGGATTAATCAACGTTTCTCCCTTTACGGTTTAAATTTTATGAATGAGATGTATAAATATTACTAGTGGCCGTCTCCAACGCTTGCGATAAGAAAAATCCTCGAGAATGTGACTTGTCACTGGAGAAAACGATACCTTTCATGGCACGGACTCCATTAGATCATACTCACCGGATTTCCCAGAACTCAATGCACCAATTTCAGTGAGTTTTCTCTACAAACTTTTTGAAATTGTTCTTCTGTTGCAACGCTTTCCGTGAAATTTGAACGAATCGTGTATTTTTTTTTCCCTACTAAAGTGAGACTGCCGTAGTCGCTGAGCAGAATGAACTTGGCGTTCGTCAGTACTTCCATGAAGTATGGTTATTTGATGCCGTTCCGCTCGGGTAAGTGAATTCCGTAGTGCTTCGATTTGTGAAAGAATCGCGAAATTCTGTTGACTTTTTAACTTAAAAACTACCACTATTTCGGAATATGCTGTGCGAGATATGCATTTGTCCATGTGTTAATGTGTCTATTACACATAGTATCTAGTAGTCAGTCTAATCGACTGTTATGATGAAGATTTGATCTTTTCAACCATTCAAACTCGTCTTTTTTCACTTTATCTTATGTTATCACAGAATCAAGTACACCATAACACGAATACTAGAAGTAGTAGATAACATTATGGAAATTCGCAATCGATTTTCGAAGAAGCACAGATGTTCAAAATCATAGGATTAGGATTGCCTCGTAAATTATCTATACCAGATTTCAAAAAACAAACCGTTTATTAATAGTTGCTTAGACCATCGGGAACAGCTTCGAAAACTGTTGAAGCTCCTGACACAGTTGGAAGATGGAGCATTTCTTCCGTTTTCTGGGTTCCTGGGCAACGAGAACTTTGTGCGGCTCGTCGTGTTGAGATCGTGTCAAAGAAAGACGTTTTCATGAAGGTGCGTCAGATTGTTAGTCGGCAAATCTCGTTTTTTTCTACAACTATGAATTTTTTTTGCTGTTGTTGTTATTATACCAGAAACTTAATACGGATGAATCTATGTCATACGCACAGTGAGAAAATAAATCGTGTCCTTAACCAGAAATAGCTCCCAGTACAGGAGTGTTGTGAAAGAGAAGAGCAGAAAGACTGCTTAAATCTGAACGTGATAGGATGGTATCAAAATCGCGCTTACATGCTAGCATTGAAGTCCTTAACTGACAACCTGATTGCTTAAGCTGAGGTAGTTTTGAAGGAACGTATGCGAAGATAGACCTATGGCTTAATTCAATAAGGGCAATGTTCATATCAAAGGTTCGCCAATCTTCACGCACCCTTTGTAGAACGAATACCTCTGAGTGGTCCAACGATGTTCAGTTGTTCGTTATGTGTTAAACGAGATACTTCTTGGAATGAGCAAGAAGAAGCGAGCGGATGGAAAAAATTTTCAAGAGCATTGTGGATGTAATAAAGATGACAGCGAACACACGTCTCCACCACTACTTGCCTTAGGAGTTCTTAGTCATTCCTAATTAGTATGTGCTAAATTTGGACTACTGGATTAAAGTATGTTCTGCGTTCTTGAACGAGCTCTCGAGAAGGTGATAATTGAAGCAGCTGCGTTCACACAGATAAGGGAGAATTCAGAGTTCCACACCGCTACATGTCGGAGATACGGCAGAAGTTACTTAAGCCATATCTTTTTAACGAGGACCAGAACATCCATCGACCGAAATGTCCGGCTTTTTGATGAAAGCTGTGAACTAAAAAATATGAAGTTTTTCGTGCCCCACGAAAGAACGGAATGTTCTCCATGCGACTGGGCCAAATGGGGGCTTAACTGGAGCGTCACTGAGCTGCTCTCTGATTAATGGAAGGGCTATCTCTCTTTCTCTCTGATAACTATGCTACTTATCCATTTTTCATTCCTATGTAAGTATTGTTTAATGCTCACCAGCTCTTTCAAGTTTTTATTATTTAATTGCAATTGTAGTAGTGGAACGAAAGGACGAGTTATTTTAACATCTACAGATCGATTTGCCGAAATCCGTCTACCTCAATGAAACGATCAGTGCGAAGGTTTCCGTCACAGCACTAAATCCTACTAGAGAAGTTAAGGTAATTTGTAGAACAGCAACTGATACTTAGAAACAATTTTACATAAGTGAGACCTTCCATATCATCATTGTCGATTTTTTTTTCGTTTTTTTTTGTTTTTGTTTTGAATAAAGCGATAGTCCAAATTCTTTGAAGCGTTACGCAGAATTGCAATCGTAAGCTAAAAAAAACCTTCACGGCGACAAGTTTTTATTTGAGGTAGGTGGCTTAATAAAGCCTAGTGGTCATTGATTTCAGTATACTGTTTGTCTATCTGAGATGTCACGTAAAGTGTGCGCTGATCTGGGACCATTTGGTCAACTTGGAAAGCCTGGATATTCTCGTGTCATTGTGTCGCCATCGCAACCAACAGACACTAAGACGTTTGCGATACGATTTCTTGGCATTGGAACCACATCCATAACTTTCATTGTCAGAGAGTAAGTATTTGCAGCATCTACTGAACAGTTATTTTATGGTCTTGCGCGGAAAGCGTAGTGGTTATAGATGCCGTGCAATAATATATGCATAGGCACTGGTTTAACTCCGTACTGAGTCATCCTATCACACTTGGGGAGGCAAATTGTACCATAACTGCTTGGAAAAAAACTCGTCCTTGAAAGTTTAGTCAGTGACTGTGGTGAAGGTCTGAAAAACGTTCTAGCATAATTATCTAAGTCGGAACTCCAGCAGTGCGGCATTTCGGCCAGGATCTCGCGTAAGGAAAACGTAAGGTTCAACTAACAACCTATATCACAGAGAAATCCAAGGAGCTTTTAGGATAATGGGTGCAAGAATATGGATCGAATGAGTGAGTTAAAATGTGAAGTGGGATCATATAAATAAATAAACAAGTAAGTAGTGCATTTACGCGGTTAATTCAGTGGAGGATGCTTGTCTTCTTATGAGCCGTCCCGCCCTCCATGCAGAAATCTTAATGGCAATACGAACCTTGAAGTTGGATGATTAAGCCATTATACGCCCCTACGTATAAACATTGTGCCAATAACGAAATTACTATATGGAGGTCGGATTGATTAAGTGGAGTGGAGGGAAATTATTGATACAAATACAATGAAACCGAGAAAAACGAGGAAGTCATATTGGAAAAGAGGACGAAAAAAATGGCTTTACAGCTGACTAGTTTTGAAATTGGTGGGGGCATCATCCATGTATTTCAGGATGGACAGGACTAACGTCTTACGAGGTCGGTTGACAAATTATAATAGGATACCTAACGCGACTAGTGATTAGTTGAGAAGTAAGACGATGAAGGGCACGGCATCAATCAACTATAATCTTGATTTTTGCATAGTCGATCTGTACAGTATGGTTTAGAAGTAACTTGGTAATTGTGCTGTACCATAAAGAGATAGAGAGCGTTTTCTATGATGTAAAGCGTCTCCACAGTATTTACTATAAGCCATTAATAATTTGCTGGAAGCAGGTGTAAAACTCAGTGCTGTGAAACCTCAGCCATGTATATAACATTTATTATTAACTATGTTGAATTATTTCGATTTTAGGGAAACATCCTTTCCTGGAAAACATCACTGCAGCGTTGGTGAAATCCGTGACATAGTGAAACAAAAAATTCAAATTTTGGTGAGTTTAAGAGTCCAAATATATTTCTCGTTCTTATTCGATATTTGGCTTCAAGTAGAACTTACATTTGTTAAAGAAACGTGTCGAGACCGAAGAACTTTACAAGATGATCATCCTTGATACCAATAAGCCGTTGACTCCAATACTAAACTATGTTGTGGACTCAAGTGTAACATATGTTGATATATTTAGTAAGTTATCGTACTTCATAAGTGGTTCTAAGTACCTAGAAATATATGGATTTTCGAGATAACGCTGTCATTAACTACATTCATAATGGGTTCTCTTCTTCCAGATGTAAAGGAATATCGCTCGTTTCCTGCTGGTGACATTTTAGTCACCGATGTACATTTGCATATTCCAAACTCGGAGACCGTCTACAGTTTTACAGTTGACATTTCAAGTGAGTCATAAATACGGTGCACTAAATCCACCATCCTACACGAATTAGATTATGATATGCTCTTAATGGGGTTAGAATCCAATTCTAGGTATCCTTTCTAGAAGTTTCTGGGATAAAAACTTGTTCGCAAGTTCCAACCTACTGCCGATTTGCGGTGATCTGTTCAGAATTTCTCTCGACGAATACCGTGAATAGAGGAGATGTAAGTCGATCTCGAAGAAGCGCCGATTACGAACGTTCTTTCTTATCCGACGTACTCAAAGCGTTATCTGTCGATTTGTATCGATTCAAAAGAGTGAAATCTAAACAAAATCCGGATCAACAAGTGGTGGATGCTTTAAAAAACAGGATTGGAGCGTTGATATCTGATATACTTCGTTTCTCGGACTGCAAAAATGAGTCGGCTTGTGGTTATGCTGAGTATAGAAGTCCACGTAATCCAAAAGAACGTTCTATAGCGTGCGTTTCATTTTTTAGAAGTACGCATAGTAAGGACAGGAGGAAATATTTAATTCGAGCTTTTCTTTTATTTAAGTCTCACTGCCCTTGCCACATCATTGCTTTGTGAGGCCGCAGCAAGCAAGAGGATTGTATGTGGAGGGTTAAGATATCTGTTGCAATCAATTCTTATGGAGTGGAAAGAGGAGGATATCAGCCTTGATGAAATTATTGATTTGGTAAAAATCATTGTAATTCGATTAAAATATTTAATACAATACCGCATGAAAATAGCGAACCATAACCTTATAATTCCTATTTGGTTTTTCTTAACCCTTATAACACAGCGATTTATATAGCTACGGATGTAATACTCATTAATCGCGAAAATAAGACTTCATTATGGAGTCGTAGGAGTGTCCTTTCCTAGACATCACCCGCAGGATGTTCTCTTCTGTTGAGCGAATTCACCTAGTATCAAACTGATTGCAATAAGTCAAAAATACTAAGGAGGTCCCATACGCATGAGAAATACGTGGCGAATGCAAAATTTGGATGAATTTCGCAAAAACATTGGGAAATAGATCGCAAATGTGTATAAGCATTCCAAGGAAGCTACCTATTGATTGCATAGATATGTCCGTCACGCATGCACGACAACTGCTAACACTTGAATTTCAGTCATATCATGATCTAATGAGGATGCTCGTGGAATCAAAGAGATCATCTTCGGAAGCAATTACAGGGAAGCACAAAGAAAAGTAGGAAGAAGGAAAGAGACATGAAGCCGGAGGCCCACATAAAGCATTAATGAGAACGTCCCATGTTATGACCTAAATAACATCCTGAAAATATATTTTTTGCTTTTCATTTGATGGAAAATAAGCTTAGCTAGCAATATGTACGCACCGATTTTTTTAGGAGCATTTTATGGATAAGGAATGGTTCTTGAAGGCGTTTTTACTGCAAGTGTCTCGTGATTGTGCTGCTTATGAATGCGTGGTAAGTCGACAGGTTTTAGTTTCCTAAGCCAAAAGAATAGAAAATAAAGAGAAAATTATTGGTTGGGCTATAAGACGTCTCCTTGCATCAGCCTATTAGAATGGGTGGGCGACAAATAACGGTACAATTCTGAAATTAAGAGACACTGTACGGCAATAGTAAGAGGTGCTCTACACTTTACAAGGTGAGTGATCGTTGGTGCGGTACATCCAAGGGTATCAATTCTGGCATCCCACCGGTTTTAGCAAATTGCTAGCGGACTTGCCTGGGAGGATAAAAAACCCTACCTTCGTATGCTGAAAGGGTAGTGCTATTCAGCGTTCAGGCCAAATATGTGTTCAACCACCTCGACGATAAGGTCGAAAGCATAGGGAAAGAGGGATGAACGTCGAAAGCTTACTCTTTTTATCAATTTAGTTGCAACTCTGAACTGAATTTAAAAACAAGGAGATAATGCTTTAAGAATACCTTAAGTAAAAAAATTAAATCGTTTTTGACGTCCATGAGTAGATAAAGAAGCATGTGCATGGTTTCAGAAAAAACGATGAAGCGTGGTTTGCACTAGTGTCATCATTTTATTTGATTGATGAAGAATGGAGGTGGGATATTCGATCGCTAGCCGCTATTGCGTACATGGGAACAAATGCCACTAGTGAAATTATGCGAATCAGGATGGCTAACATAGCGAATGGTAAGTTCAGAAAGGCTATCGAATCTCCTAAGTTTTTTAATGTTTTTATGACTGAAGAACTGCGTGTACATGGAACAAACGCTACCTCTTCATGCTAAACATTCTTGAACACCTTACTCCATTGAAGCGGTTATTTGGAGCCCGAATAGCGCAGTGGTAGTGATGCCGTTCAGCAGGAGGAAGGTTCCACTAGTTCGAACCTCACTCCAGGTTCGCCAAGTTTTCCATGTCCATGAGGTATAGGGAATACATTAACACGGCTACGAATGGTCGACTTTCTGATAGGAAGAATCGAGTCAACCAACATTTAACCGTATACATGAAGAAGACCAAAAATCCTTAAGCAGTAGCCGAACTCACATGCACATCAGAAATATCTTGTGGAATGTGGGTTCGAGGAAAAGAACTGAATGGAAAAAATGCTAGGTGCCCAAAACGCATGTGATGGCGGGTCATGTTTTTAAAGGTAGTATTCTTTTCTTGTCAAAACTGCTTTTAAATACTAAATAGAATCCCAGATATTTCAGGCTCCCAGTGGAAGCCATTTGAAGAACGCTTAGGAATAGTTAGTAGGAATAATTTTTTTAAAAAAGCTCAAAAGTAAATAAAGGAGTGCTCTTAGGGAACACAAAAGAAGTGGAGGTCTTGCATTTTGATCATCCAGCAGAAGTAGGGGTTAGTTCCCGGGAGCTGTACAAACGAGAGCTGAGCAGTTAAGAGCCCGGAAGAAAATCAACAAAAGCAATCGTATTCACTCGCTAAAAGAAAACGAGAAAAAATAATAATAAACTGTTTATTGTAACTTATGCGCTCCACCGTAGTATGTATTTATTTTTCAAAGACGTTGTTGATAAAATGAGCTACCGTTAGATATATGCAAGAAAGTTCAAACTACAATTTTATCAACGCAGGTCGCTCACTACCCTTCTGGAATGCTGGCCGGACGCTAGTTTCGATAAGGCGGAAGACCACAAACTTCAATGATGCCAGCAAGGCAAGAAAAATGAAGGTAAATACCATTGCATAGAAAATAAACACTCCTAAGAAAGATATGACGTTCGCACTTGTCGTGAAAGTATTGACATTTCTAGAGTGGTGACGTGTTAGTGAACTCTCTCGGGATTTTGGCATTCGTTTCAGCAGGAGCGGAAGGGCGGAACGTCGACTGGGATCCGTTAGCAAATTGGTTGTATGAGCAACAGTTAGAAGACGGCTCCTTTGAAAACGCTCTCGATACGTATTTTGCATCACGAGCATTATTCGAGTACCGTTTTCGTAAAGTGGTCATCGACGAAAATACGAGCAAATTGAAGGTTACGATGCAATGTCCCACCTGTGAAACACCATATGTAGTGAATATTACGAAATCGGCCACAGAAATCCATGTAAGAGTCCATTTATTTCTTAACCTTTAGCAGGGAACATCTTGATTAGGCTACAATTATGATGCTTGTCAACTCAGACAACGAAGGCGTTCTCTATTTCAGCTGAAAAGTAAAGATACCTAAAAATCCGAGCAAGCTATGTATACCAGAGCTACTCATTTTGCCAGTACTGCTACATATAACTTCAATGATGTTGAGATATCTGCAAAACTTCGCACCGCAGGTGTCTGCGGTGGGGGAACGAAGGCGCTATTGTCCTTTCCGGGGAGTAACGCGTTCACCACCACATCATGCGAGTCTTTCGTTTCGCCTGTGTCTCATCCAGTTCTATCGATCTCTGCCATCAGCAAACACCCATCAGCGCGATTTATCTAGAGAACCCAAATCGGCTATGAACCCAGTTAAGCTGAGGCTTTAGTTACAATAACAATCTTAACCGTTTTATTTACTGCCTACTTTTTTTTTAATGGCAGGGTATATTGCGAAATATAACTTAAATGATGAACGCGTAAAGGACAATAGCGCGTTCGTTCCCCCACCGCAGACACCTGCGATCCGGAGTTTTGCAGACATCTCAGCATCGTTGAAGTTATATTTTGCAATATACCTTACCATTAAAAAAAGAGTAGGCAGTAAATAAAACGGTTAAGACTGCTACATATATTGGGGCGTTTCAGTATGTAATAAATAAAAGCGAGAGCTGATACCGCAGTGGTAGTGATGCCGTTCTTTACGCTGACAGTTCAATTCACCCAGGTACTGGTTGAACTCCGTTTCGGATCCAGCAAGCCTCTCGTCCTTCCACGTCAAGAAAACCGGTATCAGACAAGTAGCGTATCGATGTAATAAATCAGTACAGATATCCTCCTAAACGAGCCGGGTACCAGACTGCCGCACCATGTAAGGATCGAAGGCTCGCTGAGCCCAACGTGTGATGAAACCATTCCACGACGTGTGAATTACGTTGCGTTACACGTGCTTGCTCATTGTATAATGTCAAAATAGATCCTGATTCCGATTACTCTCATATGGCAGCAGACGCCATAAGAATTATGGATAGCTTCATCGTCGTGGTTGTTAAAAAACAGTTGTTTTCATCGAGTACACTTGCACCAGAACATACGTTTCACTACGGTTTCATACTTGTTAGTAGATTTTGGTAGCTTAGTAATAATCTAGCTCGTTTTTTTCGCTTTTTTTAATATTCATTATTGCTGTGCAGCTTCCTAGGCATTGTTTGACGTTGGCTAATTCAGACTGGCTTCTTATTTCTCAGCAGCAAATAGTTCCTTAACGAATGAAAACGGGATAGATTACTTAAATTGTTACTCTTACGTCAGATACCCACACAAGTACGCAACTTGACTTTCGAGACCCAAGGTCATGGTAAGGTGATGGTTGGAATTCGCGTCATGGCGCAAAAGCGTCAGCGATCAAGGCGCGGTCTTAACCAAGATGATGCATATCCGGTACGAATCACTGTCGAGCAACAACGTGTGTTTAGAGGGACGCTTCGACAAACTGTTTGTCTTCGAGTACTGACACCTATGGTGAAAACAATCGAGATCACTCATGGTCTCTACACTGGATATGCAGCAAATCCAAATAGTGTCGCGATACTTCCAGTGAGTTCTTTGCTTTTTGAACTTGAGCATCAGTAGCAATGAATCATAGTTATCGGTAGACAAAAATCTATGCGAATTAAACTATGCTTTATTCTCCATCGTTTGTAGCATGCGAGTTAATTAGTGAAACAATCACCACAGTTCAAAATATGCAGTGATTAGTGATGCTGTCGATCAGGAACCTAAAGCGCCATTTCTTCCCTCCTCACGCTCTTCCTCAGTCCACGTGAGAACGCCTTAGCCCGGCTACCTCCAAGACTGCAAAGAGAACGAACTCGACCAGTGTTCTACGACATTCATAAGGGAGACGAAATCCTCAAGCAGCAGCCGAGACTGCACGCGAAATGTTGGAACACCTTTTTGGACAATGTATACCAGGAAAACGAATCGAGTACCGAAAGGGATGAGATTTGTACAGAAGATGTGATGATGGGTCATGTGAAAAAAATGGGACTCCAGCAAAGTTTCTGTTTGTTTCATTCCTTAGCATTCACTCTTCATAAAGGAGGCCTGTTTTGCGTATAAGATTTTTGCGAAAATCATCCTACAATCCATGATCAGAAGGGCAACAAGTGATTAAGAAACACCTGCCCACTTTATAAGTTGTGTACTTTGAAAGCGCATCACTTATTATACGGCCAACCCATTTGCTTACGTCTTCCTCTTAATGTGCCGTCTATACTTCAGAGGATATTTGTAAACTGTTCTCTTGCTGGTTTACGATGTTTTCAAGCTGGTTGAGACATCAGCTCACGTCTCAGATGCATAGCAAAACTTGGCTCTTGAGTCAAACATGCGAACCTGACGATTTTCGCTCAGCTGTTGGTGTACAGTTTCACTGAGAGATCAGGAATCAGCCTACTTCTTATCTCCGTCATCTATACAATGCGTTTCCAGTGAAATGGAGTCGCTTTCCATATTGAGTGGACAATCTTTAATGGATATATGTGGGATTTGATTTTTCGTTCTGCTATTTACTCCGGACCGAAGAATACTATTAGAATACGGGTCCATATCGACAAACGGTCTCCTTTAATCAACAAGAGTTGGGGCGAAGGTCAGCCCGCACCTCAACACGCTTTTCTATAGTAATATATTTGCACTTTTATTTTACGTCTAGTTCATTATTTTAATCTTTGGTAAAATGCTCTCTAGTAATATGTAGCCTTGGAACAATACCGTATTTTATGTTCTGACAACTAGAATAAAAAGGATAAAGCTTTCGGAGTTAATCAATCCCTGAGTGATGCGCCATGCATTCTACTTCACTAAGCATCGTTGGAGGTGACTGAATGCGTATCTGGCCTTTACAATGACTCACAGTGCCTACCGATGTATCGAGCCAGTGGCGCTATCATCCCAGACAAGTCTGGTACCAATTTGCCAACCACGGAGGGATGGAAAACTTGGTGAGCCATGGGCGCGAGGGATCGATTCCACGTCTGTGGTGCAAGGCGCCCCCGACCACTGCGCCACACACGCCTGTGACAGCCAGAATAGTAAAAATAATTCTTTAATAATGTGAGGTCCTTTTCGGGCTTGATTTTAGGACTTGCTATGGAAGTTGTACAGCAGAAAACATTGGAAAAGCATCTTTACGCTGACGGTTCCACATGATGTATTTTCAACACGACTCCGGATAACATATTGGGTGGATCACAGCAGTTCCATCATTTGATTAGTTTCTTTGCATCTATCATCCACTAGGTTTTCACATTTCCTTGTGGTTTCGGTCACTTTTCGAGGCACTGGTGTTCTTTGCCAATGTCGTTGTACACGGGTAAACCCGTTTCCGTCCGAAGTCCTCTAAAAATCCTATGATAGGACGTTTTCATGTATTCGCCACAGACACTTGCTGTCTTTGTGGATTGGATGGAGCTCTTCGCGGAGAAGTCTTGTAGCAATTTCTTCAACTCCATTTGGATAGGTGCCTTGCGGATTTGGATGGCTCGCTGCTGGGTCGAACCGGGACTTTTCGCGTATTGGATGCTATATCTCACACTGTCATACCTACGTTCTGTGGAAATGTTACATAGTACAAATACTCAATCCCGTTGACGGGTGATTACTGATAGCAAAAGATCGATAGAACTAGATGAGAGACAGGCGAAACGAAGGACCCGCATGATATGGTGGTGAACACGTTACTCCCCGGAAAGGACAATAGCGCGTTCGTTCCCCACCATAGGCACCTGCGGTCCAGAGTTTTGCAAATATCTCAGCTTCGTTGAAGTTATATTTCGCAATATACCCTGCCATTAAAAAAGAGTAGGCAGTAAAATAAAAAGGTTAAAATTGTGAGTACAAATACTGTTTTCGTTGTCAATGATTACCAGGGAACATTATATGTTTGTTCGTATATCTGTATATCACAAACTTTTCGATTTCAATATTTCAAAAAACCGACTTTCTTTTAACCAAGGCGCGAGTGATCATCATGTATCTTTCATCCATTGATCAGCCAACACGAAGTTGATAAAAAAATTTTTATTTGGCTAACGTTTAGGCCACTTCGCCTTCTTCACAGCGGGTTTGATCCGACTCGATTGTCCACACCTGTTCGTCATTGCGTTGTGGGTTTTGGTGTCCTTCGAGTCAAATCTTCTTGACTGAAGCACCGCTCGAATGTGGTAGTTTTAGTAGGAAGTCTTCTTTTAAATAGAACGGTTGTTGATGCTGATTGTCCTTTGATAGTCACTTGTTCCTCTAGAGACATTCTTCCATCCTGCAACAGTTGGTATCATTATCACCTAGCACAGTACGTAACAATATTTCGAAAACCGACTTACCTTTAATCTTTGCCTTTTTTCTTTCTTGAAATGCTGTTGCGCTCTGTGCTAGCTGATATTAGTACCTACTGATTACTACGTGATGGATTGCCTGGAGAAGAACAAACGATTGTCAGCAAAAAAATTGGTGGCAACAACTGTCACGTAAACAATAAAACCGCGTAGTGAAGTCACTTAATTCGAGTGGTGCTCATCTCAAGAAGGTTCGACTCAAACGACTACAAAGACTCACATGGCGAGGACAACGAAGGTGGACAATAGCCTGGGAATAATCCAGCTCTGAAAAAGGCGAAGGCGCCGTCACTTTAGCAGAATAAAACCGATTTCAGTTTATTGCACTAGTTCTTTTCTAAGTTTTCAATTCGGTGAAAACTGATATATGTAAGGAGTGTAGCTTCTTGATGGCTTTATAATTAGCAGTTCAGAAAACTTTCCACTGATGATAGATTGTCTCCTTGATCATTTTCATTGATGATAGATTGCCTGATTGATCGATGAGCTGACAATATGGTATTCGTTTCAACAGTGGCGAAGGCTGTTACAAGAGGCAATAGCACTCTGGGCAGAACTTTGTAATTTCGAGGCTTAAAAGTTGTTCGTTTGAAAGGGTTTTTCCACTTACCAGATTATACGAGATTGGGCTTCATCCATAGTTTCCTATTTACAATTAAGTCCTTTTTTGGGCCTCTTGTTATAGGTTAACCGTAGCTAGTCTAGTAATAAGATATTCTGTATATGGGTGTAACGAGTAATTGATGGATGTTCATCATAAAGGATAAAGGATAAAACACTCGGCGTTGATCAATCCCTGAGGAATGCACTATGCATTCGATATCACTAAGTATCGTTGGATGTGACTGAGTGCATATCTGGCCTTTACAATGACTCGTGGTGGCCTACCGATGTATCGAGCCAGTCCTGCTATCCTCACAGACAACTCTGGTACCAAGTTGATGACCCCGGAGGGATGGAAGGCTTGGTGAGCCATGTGTGTGCCGCAGGGCGCCTCCTATCACTGCGCCAGACGCGCCCTGTGTTCATGGTAAAGACGACAAAGCTATGATAATGGTAAAGTTTATGACGTAAAGATTTTACATCTCGATTTTATTCCCATAACTGATAATTTCCCAGTGTATAAGCTGGCAAATGTTGGTTATCTTACCTTCGGCGGTTTCTTGTGCATTGATTACGCGGAAATAGATGGGAAAACACTTGAAAAGATTGTTGGCGATTTCTGGGCCTGCGTTTGCTGTTCGTCTGGCTTCAGAATAGGTAGGTTGGACTCCTTCACAACTTCGATGTGCTGCTGGAAGATGGATCTGTTGCGCAGCTTAGTTCGCTACCCATTTAGGAATATACCTTAACCGTAATGATTTGTAAATTAAATAGTTAGTGCTGTAATAATTGCTTCAATACGTTAGGAGCGGCTCTTCTATCCTCTTTTTATCCCCATAAATGAATCGTAGCTAATAAATGTGTTTTTCGAATATAAAGATTGTTATTTTTTAGAACTCTACATCTTTATCATTTATCTCGCTTCCGACCACCTCCTCCTTTGCGATGCATTTCGTTCTCGATGGGTTTCGCCTTAACGAAGCTCTGTGCTACGATATTGGTGTTACGGAACCTAGTCGTAGTCATGAACCACTCCACTTGGCCCCAGTCGCAATAACGGCACGTCATCCTTTAGAAGGTAGGTTAAAATTTAGTTGCTACGTACTATGTTATAAAACAGCTCACAAGGGCAGAGTTTTAAGACGACGAGATTCTGCCCATTTTCTCGTAGTCAAATTTTTGTAAAGTAGACCGAACAAGCATAAAAATGAGCTCTGATCCAAAATTAATTCATCATTTACCGTTTAGATAAATGGGCAGCGAGTTTTCAAAATTTCAAAAAGAAAATTTTCTATATTTTATCTTCTTCATGGAGCACATTTTTTCGTTCATGTTTCAGATATAATCGGACTTGTTCTCATTTCCCATCCTGATCGGGAATATAGTGGACAACGTAACAAGAGGGAAATGACAAATAGTGGACAGGAAGTAGACAAACACACGTTTTTAGCTCGATATCAACGAGAAATACTTGATGAGTCCATTGACACAATTTGCTTTCAAGGAGGTTAGTTTGAATAGTGGGTAGTATTCATTTGGAGTGAAGTTGTTTTAGTAGTATCCTTTCGCTACAGTATAACTCATGATCCACAAACCTTTTCTTAATAAAGAAATTCAACTTGGTTTTCACGAGGCTGAGTGATGCATCTTCTAGTGTTGAACTCCTTGTCTTCGCTGTGACGAATCAGCTTAGAGCTTCGATGATTATATAGGCGAATTAAGGTATACTTGTATGGGTATCATTATATCCTGGACGTAGAATCGACCAATAAAGTTCAATATTGTGACTGCAAGGTGCCAGACACATGGTACTGATATTGCCTCTAAAAAGTAAGGGTGGAAGCCTCCCTGAGTTCGTCGTCTTGAGTAATGTCATCTGTAGCAACTTATAATTCCAGAGACCGCATTGTCAAAACGAAACCAAAGATTCGAATTGAGTGAGAGAGCTGGTGAGAATACCGTGATGAGTCGAAACTTACCATCGTTAATTGAATGTTTCGATTAATTGATATCCGAAATTCTACGCTGAATTAGACTATAGCCTTATTCGCTTAAGCTTCTGCTTCTCATAAAATACATAGGAAACAGTAAAATTTACAAAACGTAATCGAAAACGCCAGAGAATAGGTTTTTCAGTCCTTTGGCTAATTTTGCAAAAATACCGCAAATGAAAACATCGGATGACAGAGCTGTAAAAGTGAACATTTGAAAGGGTACGCGAACATTAATTAGTGCTCTAGCGTGTAGCTGCAGGATAGGCTGACTGCTATCAGTATTTGTCTGTAAACGAGTACTTTACGAGAAAAAAGTAGCAATTGTGACCAAAATTTCAAAAGTTGGAAAACCATCTTTGTGTGCTAGAACAAGAATCACACGAGTAGGATGACTGCTCACCAACTGTCGACCTTAACACTCACTGCTTCCAGCCAGACAACAGAGAAGGTGCGGCTAAGACCTCTACTTCGCTTTCATTGATATCCTGATTCACTTTCTTTTACGAAAGCGCAGAGTGTAAAAGGTGGAAGCTGGTTTGATCTGTGCTTCCGAAAAAGAACTGGGCAATATCCACTGTTACCAAGTTAGCATCAGTAATCGCTTAATCGAGAGGACGATGTTATTCGCTTTTGTACAATTATTGGAGCGAGGCTAGAGTTTTAGCCT
This sequence comes from Angiostrongylus vasorum, assembly GCA_018806985.1. Taxonomy (NCBI): domain Eukaryota; kingdom Metazoa; phylum Nematoda; class Chromadorea; order Rhabditida; family Metastrongylidae; genus Angiostrongylus; species Angiostrongylus vasorum. The sequence continues at coordinate 62,125 of JADANN010000145.1, read as the reverse complement.
GCATTACCATGGAGTGTCATAGACGCTACTAAATACGCTAGAAAATCGATGATCAGATGAGCTGGACGTTTTTAACGATATCTCCTCGATAAATCATTAGCCAATCGGCGTGATATGCAAAATAGAACGATCACTATGTGTTTTAACTGTGGTAACACTTGAACTGTAACAGCCCTAAAAAATGTTAGCTTTCTCTTTTACTATGTGCTAGTTATTTCATTAAACATTGGTGCATATAAGAGATACACTCTGTTCACTAGTTTTCAGGTTCATGTGCGTGTGCCGAGTCAAGCTGTGGTGTGAAATGCGGTTTATGTAACAGAGACGATGCTAAAGATCTTAAAACTCGTATTTTCAAGGAGGACGTTTTTGGCGCTCTGCTACGAGTATTGACCATGAAACGTGTTTTAGTAGATAATTCCTTCTACCTTCATTTAACTACGGAAGTTCGTGAGAAGCAAGGAGGTGCTAAGCAGAGGATAACAGGTCCGTTCAAGGTTTCCAAAAACTCAAAGCAATAAGGAAGATTAGGATAATATTTGTCAAGAGAATATTCAATTTTCTTAATATGGTTGGGTAAGGATTCTGCGCAATCAGAAGTGAACGTTTAATTGGATATTTCACAGTCGCTATAGTCCTTGAAATCATGGCCTTCATTATTTTATTTTTTATTATTGTTGAAAAGAATATTTTGAAGTTGATAATGAGTCATGTAGGCCATCAATTACTAAATCGTCGAAGTGCGTATGCATGCTATATGTATCGTATGTATTTGTTCATATGGCAATGTGTGTATACGTGTGCTTCTGTGCGTTCTATGGATGTGTGCGCGTAAATATATATATATATATATATATATATATATATATATATATATATGAGCACGGTGTGTTGTATGTGCGTGTATGTATATGTATGTATGTATGTATGTATGTAATGTATGCAATGTATGTAATGTATCTAATGTATTTGTTTATTTATTTATTTATTTATTTATTTGTTTATTTATTTATTAGGTGTTGTACGTGTATGTACGTTTTAGATGGTGTTTGAGATTGTTGTGTGTGTGTTGCGCATATATAATATATTTGGATGCGTTCTGCACTTTTTAAGTGAAACGTGATAACGGCTTCGTCATGAGGCAATACACAAAATCACTTCCTTCTTCTCTGAAATTCCTCTATACTGAAATTCTTTTCTATCTTTACAGCAGTTAAAAAAATTTGTCAAAGAAAGTTAGATCTTACATCCTTTAACTTTGCAGCTTTTTTCATTTCTAATTGGGACGCGCAAAGCGCGGCGATTAGACGTGCGCTACAATGCGCGCATATCAGCAAAATGACAGTAAGCTTGTCTGGAAAGACTCTCTCTGATCCATGAAGACCTCTGCCAACCTGCACAAAAGTCAGGGCCATAAGCAAATAAACCTCTTTTCTATCTAGAATGGCCGATGACTTCCAGCATGCGTTCTCACTCACCCTCCTTAGAGACTTTGTAGTAAAGGAATTCCTTCGCTCTCCGGAAAATATCAGTTAAACGGAAATTTTATGGGATTTCACATGACTCGGACAAGCTCTCATTCCATACATCACATTTACTCCAAGGATTCCAACTCGATTAGTTTACACAGAGCTTTGGTGACTTGAGCATTCATTACAATTGTTTGTGCAAATGCCGGTTCGTACGCGTTCGATTGCTCGTTTGAGGTACTTTTACACGCAAAAGAGTTTTTACGACTAAAAAGGAACTTTTTAAGATAAACTTGCTATTTGGCTTCGTGATTGCAATCCACGCTGTAATGCTACCCCTCCGATGGTCGACGATAAGTTCTTCATTATCGGCGAAGCTGAAGCACTTGCACTGGATAGTTTTGGAAGGCGAGTTATCAATTTTCCGCTTGAATATATACTTTTTTTTGGTGCACTTTTTTAATAAATGTAATGGTTTCGTCTTTTTAGACAACATTATATACTGAGAAACGTCGATCGGTTCGAGAGAGCAAGCATTGATTGTGGTGCATTGTCTAATGTGATAATCCTTGGTTCGTAGTGCTTCATTCTGTTACTAATTACTTCAGCTTCATGAGAAATATGGTAATATCAGGAAAGTAGAAAAACTTCAAAAAACATTTCTATATGGAAATTCCACAGTTTGTATCGTTGTTTTGAAACGGTTTTCTTCTCGGGATGCGTTTAAGAGTCTACTGTGTCTCCACTTATATTACGATACCCTGACAATGACCGTCGTTCGTTTATGATGCCAAAATCGGATGATTGATAACTGAATGAAGAGAATTGCTGCCTACCCCCTCTGGTGGTTGTTGATTTGATTTGTTAGAATTCTAGAAAATACGTTGGTTTGCGTAAATAACTAGCTGATTGCATGAAGGTCGTTGTTGGTGGCTGTCCATAACCATAGTCATGGTAGCGCAAGACGCTTTTAACACAAGTTTACTCATAACCACTAAAAACTCGCTAACAGACGTAAATCAACGGCAACTAGTGTTATTTTGTAACTCTTGTGATATTATCGATATAGAATGCAGAAAAGTTCAAATTTTCGAAAATCCGTGAGCGCAAGGTGATCAATTCTTTCGGAAGTTTTAGCTTTTATTTACTGCCTATTATTTTTTCCTCGATGGGGGATACTATGTGAAGTACAACAACAAGAATGCTGAGATTTTAGTAAAATTTTAAACTTCAAGGGAAGCCTGGAACTCGCGATTACGCTTCCGTTACCCTTGGCTTACGTGCTATCCAGCACACCAAACGAGGCTGTGGCTTTGTGTTTCCATCGGGTAATTTTTTAAGCCATCAATGTTATTAGCATATTTAAAGATGACTGCTGATAGCACTGATAGGGTAAAAAACTGCCTGGGGGAAATGTAAAGCAAGAGTCTCGATTGATGCAGTGGATAACACGTGAGCCTCCCGTAAAGGTAATCAAGGGTTTGAAGCCCAGCTGAGTGTCCGAGTTTTGCTAATATCTTAGCATCGCTATGGTTGTATTTAGACAGTTTCGAAGCATTTCTTTATTCTGTAACACTTCAAGAAATGAAAAGTACCTGGGAGGGAGTTATAACGCTTTTTTTTTCTTGGCTTAGACTTCTTAACCAACATATTCGTCGACTGTTGTTTAAGAACTATAATATAATTATAATTCGAACCTGTTTACTCTGACAACCATAGTTAAGAGACCCACTAAGTAGCAAATTTTACAACCTGTTCAACAAAATCCCATCCTATTAACATATTAACATCGAAAATTTCCATTGTAACTGGTTTTCAAAGAAAATCTTTGAACTTTCATTCTCTTCACATTCTCATGCATTTTATTGTCATTTCTCGTAGTTCACCATTCACTTTCTTAGTATTTATCGTTGTTTTTTAACACTTTTGAATTATGTTTCCAAATAAATAGGTTCAGGGGTATTTTTGCCTGAATATTCCACCAATAGCAAAAGTACCGTAATGAATTCCCAGTATGAGTGATTAAGAATTGCTTATACGTTATTGACTCACACGGTAGCGTAGTGGTAAAGATGGTTTTCCATTAGACACTTAGTTATTGGTTCGATCCTAAAGCACTGTCTGACCAAACTAACCACTCTTTAAGAGGTTGATAAATCAGCGCTAGGCTTCTCTGAGAGGATAGAAACAGTGTGTTGGTACAGGGGTGTGCTACCTGAAGCCATTCTATAAGCGAACTTTTCAGTAATATTTACGAATGGACTGGGATCCATTGCTCATCCTTCAGCGACTGATTAGCTCTGAACAGTTTTAACGATTTATTACAGAAGACACCGTTACGCGAATTTCACTACGATGTAAAATATAAAGCTAACAATGAATACATAAATGTGGATGCATGCCAGTGAGTATATGATGTGCTGAATCCACACTGAGGGAGGAGTACTCGTACTGGTCCAACGATGATTTCGCGGACCACAATCCATGTTCGATACCCGCATTCATACCGTACTGGATACCGAATACAATCAATATAATTTTGCATTGTTCTAAACATCAAGTTTCATGAGGAGGCGCAATCCAAAGAAGAAACAAGTCAGTGCCCTATAGAAAGTCATTTAACAATGTCAGTGCTTGTTTAACTTCTTGTTAATTGCCTGCTACTTTTCATGACAGAATATTTACGTGAAATACAACCATAATAGTGCTGAGATATTTGCAAGCCTTCGACCGCAGCCCAAATTCGAACCCACGATTACTCTTCCGTGGGCTTACGTGTTACTGACTGCACCACTGAGGCCCTTGCTCTGTTGTTCTCTCATCCAGTTTTTTACCCAAACGGTATCATCAGCAATTACTCATCAACGGGAATGATCTGAGAAGTACAAATGACCATTAAATCTACTTAAACTGAGGCGGCTGCAGTCTACTATTGAAACATAATAAGTACTGAAAAATAAGTTATACATTGTGATTTCGACTACAGCCTTAGCCCAACTGGGATCAATACAAATTTGAGCTTCCCAGATCGTTCCCGTTGACGGATGAATGCTGGTCGTACCAATTGAGAAAAAAAATGGCTGAGAGAAAGGCAAAACAAGGGCATCAGTGGGGCATGTGGGTAACTGCGTGAACTCAGGGAATGGGTAATCGTAAGTTCGGTCCGACCTGAGGTCTTTTTGCAAATATCTCAGCTTCATTGTGGATGAATGTCAAGGGTGGTTTATATTCTGATATGGTCTTTTTTTTTCGAATTTGCATACTGAAATGCTCCCATTCGTTGTTGATGTGCAATGATGTAACCCCAAGAGACACAAGAACAGGTGGAATATCGGTCTACACGGATTGAAACCAGTTCATTTCCTTCTCGGCAGTTGTAGTCATACACGTTTATTATTCTTCTCTAGATAGCAAAAATAGAACAAAGAATGATTTTCTTACATGACTGAGCTGACATGGGATTGGTTCGATGCGATATCGAACAACCACATCATGACAACGACCAACCTGGGAACAATCGACTCAGATCAAGGCCGCACTGGGAAAGTCAAAACTGCGAAGCGTTAGCCGAACTAAACTTATACCAACATGGTATCACCTCAATCATGTAAGAAATATTACTGAATGTTACTACCGAAGTTCAAAGATAGTCGGTTTGTAAGAAAAACCATAGCTTAACAAATTTATCTTGCTATAAAATAGGCTCGAACATCGAATCTATTAAGAACAACTAAAGTTGAGCTGGTGGTCGTGATTCAAATCGTCCCTTATGCCCCTCTAGTTTTTGAGATCGTAAAATGGTGAAGCAGCCAACTTAGAACCGAGGGTAGTTAGGTCATTTAATGTTTAACGATTAGTGCACAATTGAAGAACGAACCTAACGCAACATTAGAAACTGTTGTACTCTTGTAGTATAAAAGGGGAACTTGCCCACAAATAGCAGCTTGTCGCGCTTTTTTTGTCGACAGATGCCACATCGGGTATTTTTCCGATATTCGCAATCATCTCAGCTTCACATTGCCTCATTTCAGCTCGTGTCAATGTTCTCGTAAAAACAATCAAAGTTTCGCAGTATCTCTAAAGTTTGATATGTTTTTGTAACCATTTATAGATTTGTGAAACCTCACAAGTGCTGATGAGATAAATCTACGAATATGACCTCCATAACCATCTCGACAAATGATGAGGAGAACCTTTACGACGGAATCGTAAACATCTTCTTCGTCTTCATCAAAACATCTATGCTTGTATGGTTCAATGCACGTATCGAAAACAAATATATTGCTGAAAAAAACCTAAATTGTGCATAGTGGGTACATCGAGTGTTCTTGTGATCTTACATAAAATACTGTTTTGTTGGCTTTATAAAGTTCGACACAAGGCCGTTCAATGAGCGATAAAGCAGTCCTAATAACCCTCATGGGTTACAAATTTATTTGATGTCTTTCAACAAATGTTTTCCACCGTTCCATCTACAAAGAAGTCCCGCAGCTATTTTTCAAAGAACAATTGGGGAATTTATCAATTATTTCAGGCTGAAATAAGCGGAAATTTGCTTCGCTCCAGACAAAATTCAGTGAACTGGAAGTTGAGAGAAATTTGAAGGATGGGATTATTGACTTGGAACCTAAACTGCTTGAAACCTATTTTCAGTTAACCTTGCGGATTTGGGATGTATGACGCAAATCATTTCCGGAGAATACTTCGTTTCAGCTGTATGAAAAGCATAAGTGGTTAAGTCTAAGGGAATTCGAAATCTTAAGAGGTAGATGATCTTTTCAAACTTATTCACTTTATGCTGGGAAAGCTTAAAAAGCACACTGCTGAATATATACCTATATACATATGTTGGCGCCCTGCAACACACACATGGGATTGGTCCCACACCTCTGTCTCACCAAGCCTTCCATCCCTCCTGGGTCGACAAATTGGTACCAGACTTGTCTGGGAGGATAACAGTAATGGCTTGATACGGATGAGCCACCACGAGTCATTGTAAAGGCCATATATGCTTCCAGTCACTTTAAAACGATGCTTAATGAAATCGACTGCATGGCGCATCCCTCAGAGATTGATCAACGCCTAGAACTTTATCCTTTATCCCTTTATATATATTTGAAATTAATATATAGCTGGCAAAGTTTGTTAGTTCTTTTAGCTTTTCACTTATTTGTTAAAGAGACAATCCAGAAAAACTTGTAGGGGGAGACAACCTTCAATTTCACTTTTGACCAAAAAGGCAGCTATAAAAATATTATTTGTATATATAATTTCAACATTTTTGCTTACTGCCTACTCTTTTTGATGGCAGGGTATATTGCGAAATATAACTTCAGCTTGAGATATTTGCCAAACTCTGGACCGCAGGTGCCTATGGTGGGGAACGAACGACTTAATTGTATATATATATATATATATATATATATATATATATATATATATATATATATATATATATCCACCGAGTGGTATTGATAAAACTGGATATTCCTAAGCAGATTTCACACACTAATCATCAAACAAGTCCATCAAATTTTAAGCGAAAAAGGGAAATGTAGGAAAAGAAATCTGAAAGGATTTCCAAACTCTTCATAGCTTGATAAGAGCTAGTTCTGAAGTAAAACGCTGAAACATTAGTCGAATGAAAGTTATTTTTATACCAGAATGAAAGTTTTTTTTCATACCAATCTCCTGTCGGCTCAATCGCATAGAAAAGTACAGAGTTTTGAAGTTTTGGACCACATTAACTACAATGCAGGATGCGATGGTTGTTCTGTTCTCTACTGAACTAACGTGTCCGGACTCACTCGCACATCTTATTGAAATGTTCAGTACTTTCCAATATGTCCATCCAAGTGATGTTTACATCGTTGACAATGCCACTTCTGTAGAACATGTCAGTACATTGATGCAGTTTCTTCCGCTCGTACCGCCTACATTCTGGAAGTAGTGGAAACGAGATGTCCGGTATAACCATTGTCGAAATCGAACCGTTGTTCAACTATAAAAGCCAATTACTACATATCTTTTGTATCGCAATGTACAATTAGATTTTTTTAGCTATGCAGTTTTTTTCTGATATTACCTACATTTATCAATTTATTGGCTTCATATGATGTAGTGGAGCTTCAACTAACATAAGAAAAAATAAATGTTTTATTTGAAAGCACTGTTATCTGAATGGAGCCACCCATGACGCTACCGTACCTTCCGGATGTTAACGAGCAACATCAATATCGAATGTTATGCCCAAACTTTTTTTCTCTGTGCTTAAAAAAATATTTCTAATCTAAAGTCCAAGAGATTCAAATGAGTGAAGCGAATCGGAGTTTTAAAAAAATTCTGCCAGCATTGCAATACAAGTAGTCAGCTGGATCCGATGTAGACTAAAAATCCAATTTTATAAGTTCCACTCTTTCAATGAGATTATTGCTTACAGCCAATTTCTTGAAGTGAAACTACAATCCTTTTAATTTATTATGTTCTGTTTTATATGAAGAACTTTGTCAGGCAGCTCATGGTCGACTCTACTTTGATGCTTATTATTCTCTCACAAAACAAAATGTAATAGCCCCGGTAATAATTCGGTAAGTGACGAAGTAAATATTTTTGATTTGGACATAATATAGTCAGCTATTTCATTTCCTTCTTATCAAAGCTGTTTTTCGAACTATTACGGATATTTTTATTGTCCACTTGGAATACTTTTGTCTATCAGTCATTAAGATTTTCAGAATTTTTTTTCTTTTTTACCCGAGAACTTTCAAAGAAAAAAAACATCAATATTTATGTGTTCCTGTGTTTCAGCCCGTCACGTTCAATTCTACGTCATTAGCTTTGGTATTAAATAAATTCAAAAAATTCAGTTATTTTTTAAAAAATTCTGAAAGCAGACGTGTGAAAACTAGGGAGGAGAAAGTTTTTACGTTGTTCCATAGATCGCTTTTGTAGTATCAGATGTTTACTTATTTGAATGGCGTAAATATTATAATGCACTTCTTTCATCAAAAGATCAGCTAGCGCGGAAATCGAAAAATAGATGTGAATCGAAGTGTTGTTCAAAATGAGCTGCTATGAAAATTGGCCAATGAAACCTTTTTCCAAATGACACACGTTATTGTTGAATTTATAATTTATTTGCTAAGAGATCACCTCAGAAAGCATGGTAACTCGTCCACTTCTGCTTGAATATGGTTGATGAAGCGAACTGATGCCGATGATTATAGGTATTAATACTAAAACTGTACGCATCGTTTTGTGGTCGCCGTCTAGAAGGTAGAGGAGTGCAACTGAGGACTCAAGTGCCTCAGAATATCATCAGACTCTTAGCTCTTAATGGTGAATGTTTGCCCAGACCTGACACTTGTGTCATCAACGTCTACTTCCGCCTCCAAATCAGGCCTCTATTCAGGACATTTAAGTTCACTATAACGTCATATATCATTCTCTGGTCTTCTTGTTTTTGTAATCTAGCCTTTCTAGCTATTGTTCTATACGGTCTTTAGTTAGTTTATTATAATTTCGTAGTTATTAGGTTGGCCCAATGAAACGTGCAATGTGAAGAATGTTTACTCTGTGGATGTGAATAGCACAGCTTGAAAATATATTAGGTTTTGCCATGTAGTATCGTTATCTACAGTAAAAGTTATGTCTACAAATAAAGTCTTTCTTATTATTTTTCTCTACAGGTTTGTTCAAGCACAATTTTCCACCAAAATTGGTGGAAGGACGAGGTGGTGAAGTGATTTTTTCTGGATTAATTATTGTTCAAGCACAATTTTCCACCAATATTAGTGGAAGGACGAGCTGGTGAAGTGATTTTTTCTGGATTAATTACTATCACGAATGTCACCATTTTGTAATAAATCTTGCAATTACCGAGAATGACAATGTTAACGGAAGGAAGTAGAAAACGATGTTAATGAATAGTGGTTCTGAGGGAGGTTTCTAAGGATAAATATTCTTGGTACTCTATACACAATAATAAGAATAAACCAAAGACCTTTTAAGAGGATAGGAGTGTTTCAATCGTGTTTGACGTTTTATACCTGAACATATAAATAGTTTAATAGTCCCTACTTGACCAAGACTCAAGAGCATCGAGACAGCTTTGCTAAGACTTTCCGAATTCATCAATACCGATAGTAGGCCGGCGCTTGCGGATCGAAAGGAGATCTTATGCCTTGGGATAACGCTGCTCCCAAACGACTAGCTAGTCACCTGAACTGAAGGGTCCAACTCATCCGCAGCTTGAGTGACGCAGTTGTGTTGTTGAATTCTCGCCTCACTATAATAAGGTGATGGACGACATTAAACCAAATCGACCACAGTTTTACAAACTTTAGATCAATCGGATATTCATAGCTACAGATAATGAAGTAATGAACTTATGTGTGAATACTGAGCGCTACTCAATTCATCACATTACAGACATTACGTAGCAATGTAAATCATTATGTTTGTGAGTAAACTCAAGAAGAACGTTCTTTCTATTTATATCTGCGATTCGATAACAAAATAGTTATAAAATATTCAGCTATCAGGAATAAAAGACAAAAGATGAGAGAGTAAGCGCCCGGCGTCCTTTCATCTCCTAGTGAGGCGTCATGCATTCAATTTCAGTGACAATCGTAGTGCTTATTTAACCCATATATTGGCAATGCAGTGAAATTCTGTCGTTTTGGGTGTAATGAAACAGTAATTTTTATGCTCTCAGACCACTCCAGCACAATTTTTCAGACCTTCAAAACTTGGTTTTATGAGGGAACAAGATCAAACTACATGTACACTAGGGTAGACCTCTAACCACTGGCCAACACCGTAGTGGTCAAATACCTTTTACTATCTATTGTGTAGGGTTTTTGCGCATGTGGTGTAACGCAGTAGTTAAAGATGTGCTACAACACGGAGCAAGTTTTTTGGCTTGATCCCACGCTCCGGGCACATTATGCCTTCCATCATTCCTATGTCTGCAAACTGGAATCAGGTTTATCAGCAGCACCGAGCGACTAAATTCATCAGTAGGCCATCTTAAGTCATTGTATAGAGCATGTGTTCAATCACCTCTGACAATGCTTGACGATGTCGAATGCATGGTGCATCCTCCAGGGACTGATCAACGATGAAAGCTTTTTCTTTTTTTTTCAATATGCAGAGTTTGCAACTTCACAATCGTTTGTAACTGTATTTCTATCTTAAAAAGAGATTTTTTTGGGGTTTTAATAATCATAAGAGGTTCACTCCTTGAACAAGGAGGACAGCAAAAGAACATATTCTATCACCTAGCTGTAATTCATGTATTTTTTTATACCACGAAGCAAAAAAATGAACATGTGTAACAAGGTTCATGACAATAAATTATTATTTTAAATCCTTTTTAAAAGAAAAAAAGTGATTCTTTATGTTGCAACTTGTCCGTATGGCGACACAGGACAGACACCCTCACTTCCTTTACGACCGTAACGTAGAGAAGAGCAAACTGACTTCAGAAATTTTCATCCCTCCCTTTTTGCGTGTTTTGTATTTCGAATATCTTATATCAAAATGTGTGTTATATTTGTGAGTTCCATGGAATCAGAAATGAACACACAAAGAATTTTAATTTCATTTTTGCACTTATCATCTGTCATCCTGGAAAATGTGAGTCGTAACTTAGCAGACATCTCTCACATCCACAAAACTGGCAACAGTTTGTGGTGAAGATTTAACCCTCTGGCATGGCTATGTCGAGTTTCCAGAAAAAACCAAGGTCGACTAGAATTCAGAATGCAGATGAGTAAAAGAGTCCACAGACCCTCAAGATGTAGAAGAATCCATCTGTCAATTGATCAACGCGGTGACTTCTTTGGGTTGTGGTTGCAGGCAGACGAAAAGAATGGAAGAATCGCTGAGACTAACAGGACATCTGAAGATGGTTAGCACGCGAATGTACATACTTCAGTAAGTGAAAAGTACAGCTTTCTTCGTTATTTGCTGTACAAAATTGCGGTTCAACGTGATGAACAATCGCTGTTTTTTTATGACGAGTTGCCTTCAAGCGAATGTAGTGCAGTGGTAACAGGTGCTATGGAATAAACTGGTTCTACTGGCTCTCATTCAAGCTTTCCTGGCCTCCGCTTTCGGCAAATTGCCAGCAGGATCTAGCGTCTAGGAGGTCTAGGAGGATAGCAGCATTGACTTGATTTATAGGCAGGCAATGGGAAGTCGTCGAAAAACCAAATATGCGTTAAATCACCTCTAAAAATTCTTTATGAAGTCGAATCCATGGCCCATTCCTTAAGGATTTAACACAGTCGCCCACGTTGTCCTTTTGCTTGTTTTGTTTTTTCTCCTGTTTTTTCTAGTAACTAAACTAAATGGAATAATTTTTTAAGTCGTTTTTTATTCTGAACGGGATCTTAAGGTGGTTGCACAATATTTGCTTATAATATTACTAATACCAACTGTTGTGCGAACAATGGTCAAGATTTGTATTAAGTATTTACAAACACATTACGATGTAACGATATCAATCCTAGTCACTCGTTATGTTGTCTATTCAACTCATTCGATATCACGAAATAGAAAAATAGGAAGAAAGAGAGGAAGAAAAGAGAAGCAGAAGAAGATGAAACGCGTTGTTGAGGATATTGAAAACTACATTTATTCAGTTCTTCAACAATAATCTACTTTCCCACATCACCAAGTTGATTCAATGTTCCGTAGTGCTTCAGAATGTGATTTATCATCTCAGCGTTGTTGCGCTTTGAAACCGGAAACGAAATATGTCGATTTTTTTAGTGACAGAAAAAAAACAAAGAAAGGATTACTTTGTTGTAGTTGGATTTTATCCAATGTGATTCTAACCAGTATACTTCCTGGTAAGGAAGTAATGCTAATTTTAATGACTTAGTAAGAAGAAATAAGTGAACGATTTTAAATTCAACTGCTTAGTCGACATGGTGTGTCCTCCTTTTTCCTTAAACTCATAAAAAATATTTCGTAAGCTTTTTTTCTTCTTAAAGTTTGTTTCATCAAAATTTTTTTCAGAAGTTTGGCTAACGATAATATTGTTCGGAGAAACTCCAGCCATTACCGACTTTGCAATACAAAGATTAAAATGTTTTCAACAGCTAAAATTCTTCTGGGAAAAAAATCTAATAATAACCATAGTAGTAGCAGTAACTGCACTGTTAAGGAGGTGGGAACAAAACTTATGTGATAAAAGATAAGGATAGAGCTGTCGACGTTGATCAATCACTGAGGGATGCGCCATGCATTCGACTTCATTAAGCGTCGTTTGGAGGTGATTGAATGCATATCCGGCCTTTACAATGACTCGCGGTGGCCTACCGATGTATCGAGCCAGTGCTGCTGTCCTCCCAGACAAGTCTGGTACCAATTTGCCGACCCCGGAGCAATGGAAGGCTCGGTGGGCCATGGGCGCGGGATCAATTCTAAGTGCGTGTTGCACTGCGCCTCCGATCACTGCGCCACACGCGCCCAATTTATGTAATAATGCAAATAATTTTGCACATTGGTAAAAAAATTAGTAAGTGGTTTTTTTCTTTCAATTTTGAATAGAAAGCGATGAAAACATAAGAAACTGTTAAGGAGATTGCGGCGTCCTACTTTTAACGTCTATTAGTCCTTTTATTTATTTCAATACTTTACATTGCGATAACAGTATTTTTCACTTTTCATAATTTTCTTTCGACAGTTTGCGAACTTACTAGTCGTACTTGACTGAACTGCTGAGGTGCATAAGCGTTGATGTCTGGATAGAATGTGTATCGAAGCGGCGTCATGTCCTTAATGAACTCTTTTGATAAAAAAAAATCTTTTGTAGTACTACTACAATTCGGCCAATAAAGTTAGTCTCACCATATTCTTTTCAATTTCGGCAAATGATGTTGTGATAAGAATGAACATCACGATAAACGAAGCCACAAGTCGAAATATCATCGTCTCTAAACACTACAGTATCAATGGCAGCCTACTGTATTCTTTGGCAAGCGACACCGTATGCTCACAACAGATAAGAATCTAATTTAAATCCAATTCATATAAAATTTCCAAACTCTTTCTACGAATACGAGTTTGAACACAGTAATATTTAGAAGAAGAAAAAAGGCGACGGGAGATTGTGAATGGGGCAGAAGAAGGTGGGGACGTTATGACATTACGAATATGACTCCGCTGGTTCAAATCACCCCACACATTCATTAAAACGCTTGAAGGCCCGAATACGAGACCCCCATTAGAAACAACCGACGTCATTATTTGTTAAACGCCTCTAAGAACACGCAGACAAACAGATGATATGAGGACTTATCCGTCACCTACTTTCACAAAAGGAGTAGATGACTAGAGATAATTGTTAAAGATATGAACTTACGGAAAAAAAATAGTAGGAGTCGAATGCATTGGAAAAAAGGTGACAATACGATTATAAGGCCTCTCCACGACCTTTCATATCTGGGATTCAGAAACGAGCAATGAAATGGCATTTAAAAAAAGAACCATATGGGTCCAAGATATACTTGTCAAAGTCTGTCAATCAACCCCTATTTCATCCATGCACATCTGTGTTTGCATTTTTTATATTTTTTTACTTCTGCGCGATGAAATTCGCAAAAAAGCTGCGAACTGAAGCTATGGTGCTAATGAAGAACATGTCAGCCTCTAAGAATTCTGGTGAATTAACCTGATTTATTATTCATATTCGTAATACTGTAGTAAAGAAAATCGGCTGAAGAATTCCAAGAAAGCTATGCAAACTGGAACTAAGCCTTTCAAAAATACTTTAATGATCGATTACAACAAACTGCACAAATAGTTTCAGTTCTTTCTCGCTGTCGTTTCCGCTAAGATTCCTTCAAAGATGCATCTTTCCATTTGTCACTATCGGATTAGTGAATAAGTTACTTTATTTTTCGTACTATAACAATAGGAAGTGGGAAAATGAAATGAAAATCCGTTAGATAGAATCTTACGAGAGGAAACTGAAATTTTAATAGTAATTCATCGTTCATACAAATTTAAACGATATATATGGTGTTATTGATCGAAATAAGGAGGAGTTTCATAATCTTTACGTAGACCGTAAAATGGTTGTTCATTCATGAGATTCCTACAGTAATCATAGTGGCATCAACTTTAACATGACGAGGGCCTTATGCGTTCTTCTCATTGGCTGATATCTTTAGTGCTTAATATTGAAATTTCTGTAAATGTAAACATACATATATATTCAAATATTTGTAGGTTTTTAAGTATTTGTAGCACTCATCGCTGGTCGATAGAGAGCAGCAATAATGACAAAACTGGCTGCATCCGATGAAAAACGTTGAAAAATTCCGCAATCTCATTAATTTCACTGTAATGCGCTTTGTGATGAACGACAACAACAGCACTGCACTGGCGCATTATTACAAGTAATCACTGGAAATGAAGCAAAATTTCATACTCGCGACCTCTATGCTTCCATTTTCTACACAAATGTTTGTCACTGGTGTTTTTTTCTGGTGTTATTTTTTGTTTATTTTTTTGAAGTCATTAAACATAAGGAAACATAATGGTTAGAGACGCCATGCAATGGACGTATGGTGGCTGGTTTGACCCCGTGTCAGGCAAGCAAGACCCACAATCCTGGAGGAAGATTCGTTCGGTTCACAAAGACAGACTTTTTGATCTGGGAACGTTCTAGTAGCTTCTAATAGTGTTCTTGCATTAGTCAAATCGATCCAGGTATTCAACGATAGTCATGAAGAAAATGACGTCACCATATGACAAAGGAGCGCGCAGTTATTTGTGGATGTAATAACTAACGGAATAAAAGAATTGCTGGAGTTCTTAAAAATACGTGATCGAGTGGCGCAAACATAAATAAGTAGATGAAATGGTTTCGCTAGTGGTGCAGACAGTGGAGTATAGTGTTCCCTTTAGGAATGAGGATGCTCCAACATACCAAACTATTAGTTCATCATCGCTTCAAGCTCATAAAGCTTCTAATTCTTCAGGTGTCGGGAAATTGATACCAGATCGATCTGGGTCATGCTTACTCCCTCTAATTCAAGCGACGTCCCTAACACGGCCATTCCAGTATTCAAGGGAGAATCGACGTTACCAGCATTCAACGATATTTCTTACGAAGGCAGAAAAAAAATTGCTCAAGAAGCAGCCGACCTCATTCGAAAAAAAGGTAGAAGACCTTCGTTCTTCGTCGATATTGGATTCCAGCAAAGGAATCGAATGCGAGATGTTCTACGATCCATACTGTGTAATGTGTGATGCCGAAGCTTGTAATGAAGAAGAAATTGCAAAACAAAAATAAGAAGCAAAATAACACCATGAAAATTTTTTTTAAAGCTGTTTCTGTCCAAAACAGTAATTTTTGCATACAAAAGAAATCCCACAATTCTGCAAAATTGAACGATTATGCAGTCATTTGTGCAAGTTTTAACTGTAAGACTTCGTTCTAACTATGATAAATGCCAAAAGCTAAGGCAATAAAACAAGCTTTCATTTTTATTACATTTTGAACAACAAGGCCAATAGACTCTGTGGTTTTTTGTTTTGTGTTTTTTTTTCTTTAAAAGTTCTTGAACATAGCAACTGCTCAAAGAGGAAACAACTCGTAATGATGGACGAGTTTGCTGTCGGGTTTGATGACCATGCAAAAGAACACAACGCCCGCCCACCAGATGAAAAATTCAAACACTAATGAGGTCAGAAAAAAAGCCGGACAAGTGAAACCCCGAGCCTAATCTGTAGAAAAAGAATCTTGAACGTGACGGGACAACTTTTCACATTTCATAATCCAATGCAAAGGTTAGTAGAAAGTCTATCGTGGAAACAACTTTTCACCTTGTCTGTTATTCTATTTATATACGAAGGAAATTTTGGTTTTTTTCTTAAATAATTGCATTGATGTAATTTTTACACATCTTGTTGATGAAAATACAAAGTATTTTTCGAAGTTAAAGACAGGAAAAGTAATAAAGAAAAAAAAGAATAAAGAATACAGTAATGAAAGTCTAAGTGAATTATCTGGAAACTAGAACAAATTCGAAAAAAATTTTGCTTGATGAAACATTTTCCCGGTGGATTTCTCGACTTACTGATTACCACCTTCTTCGAAGTATGTAGAAACCCGAAAGGAGAAAAAGAAACGACGATGACCAGCAAGTGAATGAAAAATCTCTTCGTAGAAACGATGGAAACGAGTAAGCGAATCGAGTGAATGGAGCGCCAGGGTCGGAACGATATTTGTCATCGGATCAAGTAAAAAAAAGAAAAGATAAACAAAACAAAACGTGATTCTTCTTAGCAACATTACAACACAGGCATTTTGTAGCCGAGAACATGTTCTCTCAATATTGATGAAGTTGTTCCACAGATATTATCTTATCACGTCCTTTAACAAAAGAGTGAGAAATAGAACAAGTTAGCTTGCCATTCTCACCTATTGAAATCCTTTTGCATCAAGTTCAATAAGGATTTTCCCACGCCCTTGTCTTCAAAAAAAACAAAAGCGACGTTATTTCTTTTTATTAAGATGATCAATTTTTAACGATACTTCTACAACGGCGCGGCCTACTTTTTCAACAAGGGTGCTAATAATTTAGCGATCGCTTATGCACTCTAAGAGTTTTTAAGCTTAGGTGTGAGATTTTTTTTATTTTAAGGCTTTGAGGATCCTATGTAGGTGTAAACACAATCTGTTGAAAAATAAGTATTGAAAAATGTGCATTTAGTCCCAACTGTGATGAAACTTGAAATTTCATGGCAAAAGATCGAAAACGATGTTTAACTGTATAAATTTCCGGAAGTAAGTACTACTGCTTAATGATCCACTGGCGAACACACGATCTCGTCTCGTCGGAAGAAAGCTGGTTCGTTCAATTGCTTCGTTGTTCGAAAAATGAGCCTTAGCGACAGGAAAGGAGGCGAGAAGATTTATGATCTGCAGAAAATCAGAATTTCATCGCAGTAGAATAAGTATAATAAATCTTCTTCTTCTTGCTGAATATGCGTAGATGTGCATTGTGTATTATGCCAATAACTAAAGTCTACTATAAGCTGCGTAGAATATGCTCGTTTAATCGTTGAAAGACTGCTGAATTATCAACATTGAGTGACTAGACATGCATTTAAATCAATGCATACGGTTGGGCATTTGTGCATGCAGTTTTGTTATCTAAAAGATTACAGCAGACTGTGAAAGGCTTTTGCAAACCTGTGGATCTGCTTGAAATACGTCAATTACAAGCACATTGTCCATGGCGCAACACATGACAAACATAGAATGCATAGAACCTTGAATCCCCTTCTATTAGTTTGTCCGGAAATTAATGGCGAATTTCCACCAGCATTTTTTGAAGTAGTATACCTCACCGCAGAGTGCATTTTACTAGTCAACTCTTACTGCTCTGATTAAAAGCTATTGGATTCTAATTAATGTTGTCGACGAGAAATAAGTTTGTTTACACCGGTTGCATAAAAATTCTGCATTTCCGGACTGAGTAAAGCCTACAGGTTCCTCCTCGAATTAGTATGTGAAGGATTTTTTTGTAGAGAAAGTTGTCGAAATGCTTAGAGAAGTTATGGTCGCTAGGCGAGAGGTCTCACTTATGTGGCAAATGAGGCAGTGCTCAGGTCTTTCAACTTTGTAGCATCGCAAGTATGACTTGCGGCCACGTTACCGTTGTGAATGATTAGTACCCTTTTGCTAAAAAACAGTTTGTACCGAATTCTGCATTGAATTCTTCAGGAAGTTCTCGAAGAGTTGTGCATGTATTTCTTTTCACTAGAGCCTCCAGATCACCATCTTGAATAGCAGAACGAGGTCTGCGACGTTTCTCGACTTCAAGGTGGAACTAGCAACGTCGAAGTGTTCCAAATCAACATCTCACTGCTTTTGTTAACATTTCCTTGATACCGTAATATGCTTCGTGTTATTTGCGGTACGTTCTTACGAGTTTAATATTGAAGAAGTAGATTTGTTGAAGTTGCTCTTTTGATACCCGAAGTTTTAACTTTCAAAGCTCATCAGAAATAAAAATTGTAGATGTAATGATGTAGCATTTAAAAAAAGAATTGTTCTAAAGCATATACAGAAGAAATGAAATTATAAATCAAGCGTTAAGTTCGGAACAACCTAGCAAATGATCTTTCTCCTTCATATTCTTTTCATAAGTTTGTTGTTAATGACAGGATATTCATCAAATGTCAAAAATTGGTGAAGGCTTCAAACGGGGGTAGCGAAACTGTCTTGAGGAACCAGAAAAAATGTTTTGTGATTTCTTCCATTCCACGTAGTGGGTTTCTTAGGACTCGCTAAGACATCCTATCATCGTAGGTAGTATCCTGTGAAAAGGGAATGCAAGTATAGGAACAGATTGCTTTCATTCGATCTGTGTCATAGGATAAGCTCTCAAAAGGCAATTCCTCTATCCATACAAAATTTATCGAGTGAGTTGATTTAAGCCCTTAAGCATTAGCATTAGTCATTGATATCCTGTCCAAGTTTTTAAAAGAGATATATTGAAACTTACACTCCAAGATCATTCGTTTACAAAGCATCACTGGGATGGTGCGATATGTTGAGTACTATGACAATAATGGCTCATAGTTACCATTTTCTTTACAGATTACTTTAATTGCTCTCAAAAAAATTGAAGAAAATAGAGCGAGCAAATTGGTCATTCAGAAATATTGTGTGGACAAAAAGGGTAAATAAGGTGTGACTTTCATCTATCCCTTTGGGACAAGTCATGCACTGGACTCTATTATGCAGCGTGGAGGCTATCGAATGAATATTTGGCCTTTATAATGTCTGGCGGTGTATTTAGCCAGTGTTGTTATCCTCTAATGCAAGTCCAGGAACAATTTACGGATCCCGGAAGTATGGATAGATCAGCTAGCACTGGGCGCAGGATCGAAACGTTAATCATTTTGTGTATTGCACGGCACCTTCTACCTGTTGCAATACACGCTTCCAACATAGCTGCTGAAATTGGAAAACGTTATTACACTAAGTTTTTCGTCGAAACAGAATTGAAACATTGGACAAAAAGGAAAGGTGTGAATACGTATAACTTACTGAAGCGAGTTGATCAAGTAAAACTAATAGGAAAGGCACATGACAATTATTCCGACCGATAATAGTGTTGATGGCGGCCACAGATTGGAAATAAGCATTAAGCTTATTCTAACTGATGGTAGTTCTGAACTTCATGAAGGCCTAATGATGAACCTCATTCATACTTCAATGACGATTAATTTAGTACACATCATCGGTGCAGTTATGATTATGTTGTTTTCAAAACAAGACGAAATCATCAAACATCTCATTTACGCGTTTCATATTCGTTTTATGTTAGGTTTATATTTAGTTGAAATACAGTGAAGGGCATGGAACTTGTTTCTGTTGTCAAGCCGTAAGAACACCGAAAGCGAATCAAAAAACAGGAGAAAAACGGGATGGAAAGCGCTGTGTGTTACTTCTACGGATTAAAACTGATCTTCAGGCAAACTACATAGTTGGAAAAAAAGCAGTTCGATTATAAGAAAGAGTCAAAAGAAATAGTGAGTCTTCCCACTTACATGTATAGAACACAGTGCGCATAGCACAGTGGCCAGAGGTGCATTGAAAAACACGTGATCGTTGGCTGGACACCTCATCCTAGACTCGCCAACTCTACCATCTCTACGGACTAGTGAGGTCAACAAAGTTTAGCTTAATAGTCCAACCATGCATTCACTCACCCTCAACGACGTTACGAATGGAATCGAATGCATAACGCATTCCAAGGAGACAGATCGACCCCGTGCGAGTTACACTTTATCGCTTAATTACAACGAAATCATTGAAAATGTTTTACTTTTTACTTTCTGCCTACTACAGTTTTTACAGCAGGGTATTAAGCGAAATGCAACCACAATGTTGCTGAGATATTTGCAAAGCTCCGGACAGCACGTGTCTGCGGTGGCGAACGAACGCGCTATTACCCTTTCCGGGGGCTAAATAAAAAGCAAACCATTTTGATTTCAATTACAGCCTCAGTTTAATTGGGTTCAATGCCGATGTGGGCTTCCCAGATCAATCCCGTTGATGGGTGATTGCTGATGGCACGAATAGATAGAACTAGCTGAGAGAAAGACGAAACGAAGGGCCCGCATGGTGTGGTCGTGAACGCGTTAGCCCCCAAAAAAGGTAATATCGCGTTCGTTCCTCACCGCAAACATCTGCGGTCCGGAGTTTTGTAAATATCTCAGCAACATTGAAATCGTTGATAGCTTCTATTTCAAACATTGTTTACAAGATCGTTGTTTAGTCTCCCTATCTGCTCCTCTGTTGATAATGATTTCATTTTTTGCACGCTCAAATGATTAAAAAACAAAAAGGAAGGCTACCTGTAATGCGTCTCGATTTCGCTAAGCAAGGGTTTTTTTTAATTTCAGCATTCCATGACTACAACACCCAGGCCAACAAGGCCACCTGCATACACAAATTTGTGGCAAAATTGTTTTATAAAAGCTCCTTCTGCACAGACAACGACTACCCGAACTAAAAACCTGGGAACGCCCTAGTAGAGGTATCCCATGATTGCAGGAAGGACCTCAATTCGACCAGCACTAACAACATTCATTGCGAAAGAAAAGTCCTAAAGAGACAGTAGAGCATATGAATGACCGATTTACGATAACGAACAAGATGAAAGAAACATGATACGCTTAGTCCATTAATCGAAGAAATGCCATGTAATTAAAAAATAGACATGAAATGAGCACTTGATACATTCACCGATGAAGTACCGTGGAATGGTTTTGAAAAACGATGCTCAGTAGCAAGGCGATTTCCTCCTTTCTTTATTAGGCGACCCTTCTGTTTTTTCGTCGTCGTAGTAAATTTTTTTTTCCTCTAGCACTAGATCGATTCCGAAGTATCTATGACCCTCAATACCATGCACAGATTAAAAAGTGATAACACCAGTTGAACTTGTCCACAGCTTTCGAGTGCGACACAGCGAACGCAAAGAAGGCTATAACACCTAGTATTTGAGTACTAGAAGTAATAGTGGAGCTGTGTCAATGCTTTATAAACATATCTTATACTGCTGAACATTCACTTTGCAGTCGGTTTCCACGTGAAATGTCTACTCTTTCCCTAAATTATTGGACTCTTTGAATGTCGGATAGTAGAACAGTATAATACACCCCCGTGGTCTGACTGCCGATGCAGATAAGGTGTCGAATATTAATCTACAATGAGGTTTTCATTTTTTTTATACGACCGGCCTTCACGTCTACTGTGCGGATCCCAGCACTTCTCAGGTTAGATTCGTGTCTTTGCATGCATCATACACGAAGGTCTTGTGGCTTCGACTACTGCTTAAGAACTTTTCATTTCATCTTGAATGTCGTAGCATTCTCGTTGAGTCGATTCTCCTTGGAGCCCTGAAATAGCCGGACCGGAGCGTTTCCAATTAGACTGCAAAAAGTGATTTTTACCATGTACATGTCCGGTACCAATTTCTCGACCCCGGAGGGATGAGGGACCTGTTGAGTCTAGACTAGGATCGAACCAGCACCGTACTGGAGACGATCAACATCAATAACGTTGTGTCATCCAACTCCCTCACGGTTTCATTAGGCTCCCTTTAATGTGGGTGAGACTCATCGTAGTGACCTTCTCTCAAACACATAAATATAAAGGACATCGCGCCAAAGGAATGAGGTTCATCTTCCTCGTATTCCACGAAAGAGTCCAGTCCACTAGTTTGACATACAAAGGGCACTAATGAGAACTTTGTGTGTGCCTATTAGAGCTATTTATTAATTGGTGAAATTACTCCCTCACAGAAAGAGTAGTGTACTTTGTAAAGCACATTGCTCTCCCAGTTCTAAACAACCACCTCATTTCTTTGAGGTCATCATATTTCTATCAGACATCTCTGAGAGGCAGGAAACACTGAGTTGATATACTGATAGGCCACGGCCTGCGGTGACCAAATATGCACTCAGTCGCCTCTCCGATGTTACCAGTGAAGTTGGATGCATGAATCATCTCTAGCGGTTGATTAACGCCAAACATTTTAAATTCTTATGCTTCAACTGGTAAGTTTGTGAGCACTCTCCATTGACTCTTCCCTAGTTTCTTCGATCGTTAAACCAACGTATTCTGTTTTTACAGGGTTCCTTTATCAAAACATCGCATTCTGAAACGGAAATAGTGCCTCCGGGTATGTGCAAGTGAGTTTTTTTCTAAACATATAGAAAGCAGTTGTTGTTAGTGACAATGAACTAGCAGTTTTTTGAGGCAAAACAGGCGCAATAATTCATTATCTGCAGTGGGGGAAACTGCTGCTTGTTTCACCTTAAAAATAAAAAAATATTACTTTGACTATTTATGTTTTTTACCTATTAAGATATTAAAACTAATGTTTATTGCTACAATATTAAAGGATAATGCTTTCAGCGTTGAAAAATCCCCTGACGGATGCGCCGTGCATTCGACTTGGTTAAGAATCGTTGGAGGTGACTGAATGCATATCTGGCCTTTATATTGACTCGCGATGGCCTTCTGATGTATCGAACTAGTGCTGCCATCCTCCCACACAAGTCTGGTGCCACTTGCCGACAGTCGCGGGATCGACCCCATGTGTATTGCAGGGCGCCTCCAACCACTGCGCTACATGCGCCTTTCATTGCTACAGTGATATTGAGATATTTGCAAAACTCCGAACCGCAGGTATGTTTGGTGGGGATCGAACAAGCTATTACCCTTTCCGGCTCCTAACGCTTTCACCACCAACTTTGCGGGTTCTGAGTTTGCTCTGTCCTCTCAGCAGTTTTTTATGTGTCCTATAAGCAATCACCCGTCAACGGGATTGATCCGTGAAGTGCAATTGGGCATTAAACACTGTTAAGCTAAATCAGTAGTATGAATCACAATGTATTTCAAATTGTGTATTCTCAGCATCATTGTAGTTATATTTCCCAGCATACCCTGCCATTAAAAAAGAATAGGCTGTAAATAAAAAAGTACATTGTGCCTAATTTAAATGTTCTCCGTAAAAGTAGTGCATGGGTCAAAAAATACTACTACATCGGCTCATGTCAGGGTTATAAAAGCGTGAACAACTCAACATTCTTCAGCTGTTTGAGATTGTTGTAGTGTCACCTTGGCAACCAAAAAGTGTTCCATTTGACCAAACATGGCAGTCGACATCACACGCGACTTTGTCCTTCGTCCGAAACAGAATGAAAAGTACGCATTTTTTAAATTTCCATTGGTTTCTTAGCGTTTTTAAATTTATATTCATTTTGTATATGAAGCCTGGCGTGGAATATTAATTTGGTCGTTCGTCGACTTTCTCGGGAATAGATGAAGCAATATTCACATTCCTTTATGTCTTTTCTGAATATTCCCACACTATTCTAACAGATTCCTGATGGAAGTACGGTAAATCATATTTACTACTAGAAGTGAGTAATTAGACGATAGCAGCGATATTTGCTGAACTACTATTATGCCGTTATGAAGACCACTGAAAGCCTGTTGAAAGCACTGCTAGTTCACACCTCCACGTCTTCATGTGAAACGAGTGCATTACCGGCAGAAATAATTCAGAACAATTAATAAGGGCTAACAAACAGATTCATTCAGATTTCGTCCCGTACATGGTGAAAGCACTGTTGCGTAGTGTTGCTGAGGAAATGTTGAGCTTGAAGAACTTCGAAAATGCCAGGTTAGAGTCAGATACGATCGCATCAGTGATCCGTGAACGTCTAAAAGGTGTGAAAACCTTTCTCTCGTTAATTTTCAGGTATTTATCAAAAAATTTTTTGAAAAAATTTGACTATTAAACCTAAATCTGTTGTGGAATTTAGCGAACCCTGTCTTAATAGCTTTCTGAGTTCAAAATTCCGTGTGCAGTAAGTAGAGATTATTGTTGTACAGACTACTTCTGAAATCTTACGACCGGAAAATTTGTTTCATATCTCAGAAACATGAATCTCACAATTAAACACACTACATGACCGAAGGGGTAGTGGGTTGCCGTTGTCACCGAGGTGTCATCTACTCTCGTAGGGCGACACTAAACGTACGAAAGAGGTCATATTAGCATGAAATACCAGTCGTTCTGATAAAATAACCAGCGGTGATACCCGAAAACGGACAGATATTGGTGCTAATACAGCTAAACAGAAAATTGAAATTAAACTCGCTTCCCACTCCGTTGTTCACGATAATGTTGTTCTATAAGAACTTTATACATTAGATTTGCAAATTAACATCTATAGTAATCAAGTTCTCTATATGTCCATCTGCATGCATTGATACACGTAAACTAATCTTAGAAATCTCAAGTCCTCCAAAGTGAAACCTAATCTCAAAGTAGCTAACTTTCTGGCAATCTATAAAGACGGAGCATTGACCGGTTGACGACCACATACGCTAATAAGTCCTTGGACAAAAAAAGGCAAAGCTTTTGGGGTCGATCAATCTTTGAGGGATGTGTCTTGCATTCGACATCATTGTAGAGGTGAATGAATGCAAATTTGACCTGGACAACGACATGCGGTGGGCTGCCACTGTTTCACTCCGTTCTTATCCTCCCAGACAAGTCTGGTTGTCGACCATGGAGAGATGGAGAGGGCTTGGTGAGGCATGGATACGAATTTGAAGAAGGGAATCATCTAGTGCGCATTTCAGGGAAAACCTTTAATCACTGCACTACTCGCTTCACTAGCTACGTGATTATCATAAGTTAATAACGGTTTATTAGCAAACTTTTACGACTCAACAAAATGATGTTCACCTTCTTTGGGATTAAAAAGTGCTATGTGATATGTTTTCCCACGAACAACATCTTCGTGAAATATTATGCATATATGTACATTAGGTGACAATTAGATGTTTCGGCTAGTTTCAAAGGTGTTTTTCTTAAAGAAAAGCGGCATCGGACAAACGAATGAGTGGGTTTTCACGAATAGTTCGCAAATCGGATTGCAGCACCTCTGATCCAGATTAATTTCATAAGGTAATTCAGACAACAAACACTACTTTAATCTAGTAGTACCCAGTGAGAAAAAAAACACTTAAGTATTGATGAAGCAGGTTGATTGAAATACAAAGACAACGGCGCTGAGGTAAAAGCAAAACATGGAGCCTCATTTGCTCTTAGAACTCACGATTACTCTTTCTGGCGATTAACATGTTATCCACTGAACCAACCGAGACCATAGCTTTTGCTTTCTCTCAGCCAGTTTTTCCCCCTGACGGTGCTATCAGCAATCACCCTTCTACAGAATTCTTTGGTGAGCATAAATGGGCAATGAACATCAAATTGTAGTTGCTGATAGCACAGCTAGAGCAAAAAATGGAACAGAAAAAAGGAAAAGTAAGAGAATAAGAGCCTCGGTTGATGCAGTGGATAAAACGTGACGTCCAGGAAAGAGTAATGTCGAGTTCGAAGCATAGCTAAGGTCCTTCGTTTTGATTATATCTCAGAAACTCTGTGGTTGTATTTCACATAACGCCCCGTCATCAAAAAGAACGGGCAATAAGCAAAAGACAGAACATTGTGGGTTAATTGATTTTCTTCACAGTTTTTTTATTCCTCAAATACTCCCACATTTTTCGGTGCGCACTGCGGAATAGAATAGTTAGTATCGGTTTCATTTTATTGCTGCACATCTCGCTTTTTCCATTTACTAGTGATGGTATCGATGACGAAGGAAAAGCGGATTTTAGAAATCTTACTGTAAACTGCCCAATTTCGCTCTTCGTCGATAATGAGACGTCTCTACAAAAACATCTCTTTGCAATCAGCCACTTGAGTGGAAACTACATCAGCTTGTAAATTTAAAACAGCAAATCTCAAAAATTTTATGGAACTTCATTAATTGAAACAAAAATCATTAGAATCTACATGTTCCTTCTGAAGACAAACAAGTTAATCTACATATAAGAAACCCGGACCACATGAACGGTGACATCGTTGAAGTCACATTCGACCTTAGTTTGGTTTTTGAAGCATTTTTTCGCACAGAAAGTTCTCGATATGGTTCAAAAAGTGGCTATCGGTAGGCGAAGGTTCTGGCGAGTGTGGTAGACAAGGTAGGGTTTTTTTGCCAACACTTTTATAATGAAGAATCTTTTTAGAATTCTATACCATAGAAGGGATGTAGTGATGTACCCATCCTCGATCCTCAGAGCGGATAGAAGAACACTATAGTCGCTACAATACCGGCGGCAGTTCCTCAGACCAGATCGTTTTTGAGCTGCTTCCAAAACGTTTTTTCTGTTAATATCGACATAAGGCTTCATACACATAAAGATTTTTTTTCCAACTGCCACTTATTACTAGCTATGTTAGATGTGTTGTAGTGGAACCAAGCTGCAGTTTCCTTTCCTTTTCGAAGATCTCTTCAATAGTAATGCACCTGGGGTCTGCACTTCTCGTTTAAAGAAGTGAGACGAGTTCGACAAAAGTTTTAAATCCTTCACCAAGAAGCATGTACTCCTCGGTCAGTCTTCGTTTATCTGCCAGTAATATGAGGGAAAGGATTTTATTGAGAACATCCTTGTCGTAAACGACTGCTTCGTTTTTCTTGGACGATGACAGACGTTCTTTTTAAAGGCTCAAACGAGTTTACACACTAAAAAGGCGGTTATCAGATCCGGTGCGGAATCCAGGTACCAACAAGGTGTTAAAGGAACACCATTTTTGTTCGTGAGAATATGATCGATCCTCGCATGAGTCGTTCCGTTAGGGATCTTCGGCGATCATTGTTCTCGAAATATGAATTCCCATACAAGAAACGAGGTAGGTGTCCTGCAAGACAGTTTTCGTTTTCATTCCGCTCTTCTATTCCAAATTTCCTTATCCTGCATTCATTTTCGTTGAGCGCTCCTATTCTGGTGTTGAAGACTCCAACAACGATTTTATAGAAAGACTCCTCATTGTGAATTACTAGCTCCGATTTGGTGGAATAAATTCCAGACCATTCTAATAAAAAATATGCATAGACGAAGACTTGAATGGGATAAAAAAATATTACAGGTTTAATTAATTCTTCGATCCTCTTTTTTTAACAAACGTTTTACAATGCGACCTCAAATATGAAGCGACGATGACAATGCTCTATTAAATTTAAACCAACATATCTGATTTCATGATAAGCATTATCAACTGAAGTGAAAAACACTATAACTTGCAGATCTTTGCTTATAAGAAGTGAGTTCTTTTACTCTACGATAATGGGATTCTGTTTTTCCGCAGCCCACAAAGTCAGTTTTGGCTTCTTCGTTGGAATTCGCTTCCCAAACATGAAGGCAAGTAGTCAAGCGGAATTTCCATCGGCAAAACACGGGTGGTGCTTCTCAGCCGGGAGGATAATAGCATTTGCACGATACATTAGCAGCCCAGAGCGAGTTATTGTATAGGCCAGGTTTGCACTCAATCACCTTCTAATGATGAATGATAAAGTCGACTAAGTGGAGCATCCTTCAGGAATTGATCAACACCGACAGCCGTATACTGTTACCCTCAACCTCCTTCGAGATATGTTAAATTTTACACAAATACAAATTCTAAAAGAAATGAGGCCACACACAATGACGATGTTGTAAGCAAGGTGACAGATGATGAATCTTTAGCTGTATACAGACTATTCGTGATTAGTTTCCAAAGACATGCACTAAATATCTCCATCTATATTCTTCTAACCCTTTTCTCTTCATCAAGCTCTACCTTTTTTTATTAAGAATTTTTAGCGCTGAACCTTCCGCACTATAAATTCGTCGTCCAAGTGACAATCGGCGAGCAACACGGTCAAGGATTAAAGTAGGATTATTTTTTCATTTTTGTTCTATTTTTATTTTATGCATGTCATCTAACATAATGTATTCTATGGACCCTAGCATTCGTTTCTCCATTCCCATCGTTGCTTTACATCCATCATCCACGAGAGGCAGCAAATTCGCCACTGAGCCGCTACTGGAGGATTTTTTTCTTGCTCAGCAGTGTCGTTTTTTGAACTGATTCAAACTGTAATCCTAAAACTGCTGCGCTCGAGCGTTCTCAAGGTTTTCATAAGAAAGCTCGTTGACACGTGACCTGGTGGGAGCTTCCTCACAAGGCTTGGTGTAGCAATTTTTATGAGCACAGAAGGATGGAGAAGGCTGGGTAGCCCACCTGTGGCAGTGAGCTAATGACCGTGCGTGTACTATTGCATGGGACTCCACCATTGTGCTTTGCTAGTCTCTTAGAGAAGACAGTTAGTGAACTTTGAAACAAAAAGATTGTTTTTCCAAAGTACTTTGTTAAAGATGCAAACGAACCATTTTTCGATAATGTAGTCATTGTCCTTTACTAAGTTTTCCATTATGAAACGAACAATTTTTCACCTTTAAAAAAATCTTGCGGCAATGAAATTCCACAGAACCGCAGTGATAGTTATAAAAAGGATAAAGCTGTGAGCGTAAACCAATCCTCGATGAATGAACCATGCATTCTAGTTCATCACACATCACTAGAGCTAATCAAATGCATATCTGGCCTCTACAATGATTTGCCGTGGCCCTCACCGATGTATTAAGTTAGTACTGCTATACTTTTGAAGTATGATATCAGTTTTCTAACTTTGGAGGAATGGAAGGCTTGGTGGGCCTAGGACGATGGATCAAACCAATGAAACGAGCACATTGTAGGTAGGCATTACCATTGCGCTACACGCGTTCCTGAGATGATTGTATGGTCAACAAACTTAGTATCAATTCTGCGACACTCGAGATTTCGCCAATAGTGTGAAAAAACGAGGGATTGTGATGATGCAGATGCTTGCAGGATGAAAAAAAACCTTTTCTCCTTTCGCTGACTTGAAAGGGGTGGGGGGAGGAGGTTGGTGATGATAAAGCTTTTTGAAATAAATTCTACAAGGTGAAAAAAATAGTTACTTAATGGTAAAGAATAAAAGCTAAACAACAAATTGTTCGATCACTTCTATCTCTCAAAGATGTTTTGGATCCAGTTTTCGGACTCTGAAGAGATAGCAAGCTTGGTCTATGAGCGTAGGATCAAACTTGGAAATCCCTTGTTTATTGCAGGATATCTTCAAACACTGCACTGCGAGAACACCATTCTTGTCCGTACTGTGCACAGTACTACGGTACTTACTTCACCACTTCACTCGGCTGAAGGAGTACTAGATGCCCGGCTACAACGTACAAAGGTTTTTTAGAAGCAGGATCTTCTAAGATGAATAGTAATTCGATATTCCCATCCAGAAGCCCAGTACACATGGGAGCGAACGGTAGATCAATAGTAGAGATCCTGTCAAACAATAATTCTAGGTCTGGATTTGATACTATCCCTTCCCAAGCAAGCCTTACGTCCCTAATGATGGGAAAATTTGTAGGAAATGTGTGTGAGAAATATGCAATTGGTCAAGCGACTTTTCATGAAGAGAAGCCAAAGTGAGACCAAACTCGAATATGGATGGAATTTCTAGAACGCTGGGTAAAGAAATTAGCCGTTCGAAAAAATCCAAGTTTGTTTTGGCAAGAGTTTGGTACAATAAATAAAACCTTTTATTTGCGACCTTGTAGTTGTACTTAAATAAATTGGTATTACTTAATAGATGGAAAGTGAAGATCTTCTAGAACCGAATATTGCTAGACTTTTTATGGTAAACCGCAGAACAAGAATAGCTAGACTCGATATCAAGAGCAATTAATGCCATTAATGGAACATTTCGAAAGGGCGCGTGTGGCGCAGTGGTCGAAGGCGTCCTGCAACAAACATGGAATCGATCCCCGCGGCCATGGCCCACCAAGTCTTCCATTCCTCCGGGGTCGGCAAATTTGTACCGGACTTGCCTGGGAGGTTAATAACACTGGCTCGATAATCGATGAACCACGGCGAGTCATTGCAAAGGCCAGATATGCATTCAATCACCTCCAAATAAATGCTTAATGAAGTCAAATGCGTGGCGCATCCATCAGAGATTGATCAACGCCGAGAACATTATCCTTTATCCCTTATTCTTTATAATAAAACATTTTGATAGTCAACTTCACTTCCACATATAGTTACTATGACTAGATAAGTAAAATGGTAACGATGATACACTGTACACTGTATTCAAGAGAATAGCGAGTATATATCAAATGCATATTGGCATAAAAATAGGTTGCTTGCCGGCAAAAAATCCTGCTTTATGATGTCAATCTAAAATGTGATATGGAACAAAAATCGTTCCCGCTCATTTTGAAGATAACGAATAAATCCGTCTTACTCAAGTGGCTGGAGGCGCCACTGCTACACACACGTAGAATCGAACCCCGCGCCTATGGCAAACCAAGCCTTCCTTCCCTCCGGGTTCAGCAAATTGGTACCAGACATCTGGGAGGATAGCAGCACTCGACTGTAGAGGCCAGATATGCATCCAATCACCTCCGAACGATGCTCAATGAAGTCCAATGAATGGCTCACCCCTCAAGTATTGATCAACGCCGAGAGCTTTATCCTTCATCCTTTTAATCAAGTGGCATACTTTACAGACTACTATTCTAAGCTTGCGTTTGATTAAATTAGCAAAAATTCTCCTACACAGAAGGTCGATTGACGAATACTGCCACTCTGTCGAAAGGGTTTCTTTTGATCACTAATTTGTTGACAAAATCCTATCTTCATGATGTAGAAACAGAACCACATCCAGTGCTAGAGGGAGAACCGAAATACACAAGTTGTTTTTGGTTTGACACGCGTCTCCGGCAAAACAAGCGCTTTAGCTCTCAAAAAGTCAGCAAATTCGGGTCACAAATGTCTCACAGCATAAAAACACCAACTTCAGATGCTGGTCGGTCTTTGTATGTACTTTTATTGTTGACCAAATATGCATTCAACCAAGGAACGTGAATGGGTAGGGACATCCATAATGCGACTGAGATTGAACGCCATGAACACCTTATCGTTTGTCCTTTACGATACGAACTATCGTTCCTTATATTAAATACCGTTTAATTCTCCACTGTTTCAAATTCTTTACTCAAAAAATTATCTTTATAACTTCTACTAATTTTATTTTCAGCATCATGACACAGTGTGTATGGGACACGGATTGTGATGGACTTGCCAAATTTTTCTTCGCTAACGTACGTTGTGACAGAATTTTGTTCCTATTAATCCTTCTTGACCACAGCCAGTTATGATTTGTCCAAGGCTAAAACAAGGGAAACGTTGACTCCACTTGGAGCCATACAATACAACTAATAAAAAGTCTCAACCACGACAACTAAAAAGGAGGAGCAGAAGAGTAGTAGAAAGACAGAGAACGAATGACGAAAAAAAAAGCGGAACAACTGGAGCGGCCGATATGAGAGGGGATTAATACAAAAAGCTCGTGCTTCATACTCATTCATTGTGTATAAATGTCTTCCATTAAAGCGTCTCCAAATCCGTTCTTCATGAAATCATAATTCAAGTAGTTGTCAGCCAACAATGAGGTTTATGCTAATCTCCACTGGCTCTATCAGTAAACAAGCAAGTTTCTCATTTTCCGTAGGCTATTAACTGTTAGAAAGAACACAGAAAGAACTTCTTCGGACTTCTTTTTATAAGTTCAACAAAGAAACAAATCTGACATTTAATAGCGAAATGGTTATGACTGGCAGAGGTTCGCAGAACAGAGTGCAATTGGGGGACGCTCTTTCCGTGTAGACCACTCTATAATTCTGCCATTCATCTATAGCAGAGTCTTCAACATCACTGGCTTATGCTTATTGCCTTGCTTGAGATGTAAATTTTGCATGAAGACGGAATACTTGTTGATGGTTTAAGCTGCGAAATTATGCTTGAGGTTTGATAACATTTCCTTTGCAGTGACATCTTTCCAATACTTTTGTGAACAGTGAGCAGGGTGCTTGGTGTAGAAAACTGTTAGCTCACAAGTCAGTAATATAAGCGATGCTACAATCGTGAAGTTAAGAAAATGTTGGGAAAGATCTGTGTATGCTAACTCCAGTTTCCTATTGCTGGTTTCTTTGAGGTAAACGAAGGTGACTCCGCTTAGCGTCTGCTGTAAAATTTCTCGTCTATTATGAGGGATGTTTATACCTATTCGAATGGTGGTTTGTAAAGGTATAGAAAAAACTCTTGTGATAAAGGATTCAATAGAAGAAGCGACTTAAAAATTACTGTAGGACAAGTTCTTCTTATTGTCGACAAACCATGAGAAGCCGAGATTTCTTTGGTTATGAAAAGTTTTCATTTTCGAGAAGTTATTAGACAGCCAGTTTATGTATTGCTAATGAAATTTCTGTTTTCACATAAGTATCGTATGTTATCTAAGCCAAGGAATTCTCTCTAGGTATCAGATTGTTCATGAATGAAGCTTTTTTCCGCAATGTACCAAGAATATGCTGGAGAGTAGTTTCACACTTTCGATCACATATCTTCGTATAGGAGATAAAGGACTTGTCTTTTCTCTTTCAACTCAACGTGGCATATGTTCCTTCCCATCTTGTAAATCCTCCCGTAGATGAGGCGTTGGTCGGTTCCACCGTAGTGTTATGCAGATTTCAAAAAATGCCATTTTATCCCACTAGATAAAAACCTATAATGACAGAAAATTCCATCCTCTGTCCTGTCTTTTTTCTTCAATTATTGAACAATTTGCTTTTGCAAGATGACAGTAGTGCACTTCGAGACATATGTACAGAGTGTAGCCGTAACACACCTGGATGCACTTGGTCAAACACTATTATGAGCCTAGGTCTACTTACTTTCTTTGTTAACCTACTCTGTTAATCACTCTGTTTACTAAAATTGTCTCAAAGCCTCATGAAAGTAGACGATTCGGCCACACTGGAACATCCTCAGCACTTGAAATATTAAATCTTTTACCTCTGACGTAATGATAGCCTAACTTTTTAACAAGAGGGGAGTCCCGTAAATGAACGACTAGTGTCGGGAGCAACAAATCTCTGTGAAGGCTCTTCATATACAACTTGATAATTCACTTCATGAAGCTTAACTACTCTGAGCGTCATAAAACCGCTTGTCACACTGAGTAATCTTTAGTCGCTATCACCTGGGCATGAGAAACGAAACATCTTCTCTTCAATGAATAACGGAACTCTCCTTATACGCCGAAAGCTCAATCACGGAAGTGCTAAAGTGCCAACTATGTCGTTTACCTACTTGTTGCCTATTCTTTTTGATCGTTACAAGGTTATTATTCTTTATATTGCAAATAGCATCTCCGCAACAATGCAAGATTTGCATCATTGAATACTACATATTCTCACTCTATTAGGATAAGAACTAAATTAATCGTCTAACCTCCCAGATTCCACTGTTTGTTGAACTAATCATACGGGCTTTCTAGAAATCGTCGAAACTATAGAAAACACTTTGGACAAGGCTTAACTTGAAGTTCAAACTAAATTAGGTGAACGTTTCAGCAATCTTAAGAACACATAGGCTGCACAAAAAACTGACAAAGGATTTCCTTAAGCATCCTGAGACCTACGAATGCAGAAACCACTTGGAAATACTGACCCTTTTTACACAACCACATATCTTCTGACTGGAACTGGACACTAAAATTCAATTTGTTTACTAATCCCATAAAAATTGTGAAGAGGAAAAGAATGTACTAAGTGAAAGTCATCTTCACAAAGCCTTTCACGAGTACACTGCACAAGATATGAACACGTCGACGAGCTAGACAAAAAACATCTTTATGGATGCCTATACTTTTTGCATTCATCCATTTATTAGCGATTGTACCAAACTTCCGAAGATCGACAATCGGCAGTTAGGGCTATAAGAAGTTTACTGAGAGGAAAATGGAAGGATCTGCAAATCATTCGAAGAAAGACTGCGGAAAAACGCCCTGTACGAAGAAGGCCAATGAATAGCTAATTTTTTTAACCACGCCGAATGGTTCTAGCAAACATAAAAACGGCTACAAAAAAAACCGAACGAGATTAACAAGGGAAAAGCCATCATGTCCTTCTTAAACCCCGATGGCAATTTGTTTTGATTTCTCTAACATGTTTCTTCTATCTCCCAATTCAGTGGGAACAGTACATAGAATTAGAAGACCAAAATCCTTACTTGATAATGTTCTTGTTCTCTATTGGGGGTAGCACTGTACAGAGGAAGTAACGGTACTGTCTGAACCCTACTCCCACTTCACGCTATTCGGTATTTTCTACTTGACTATGCTCGCTTTGATGGAATTTTCTCCCGTGAACAATTTATTCTTGGTGTTGTGCAGCATTTCTTCCCTTTAATTATAATATAATTATAACATATGTTATTATTTTCTGCAAAATTATCTAAGAAACCAAAGATGACCCAAGTCAATTTTTTTCAGTTTTTAGCTTTTTCTTTTTTCTTTCTTACGGATTTTGTCCAGAAATTCTGAAATCCTGAAGAAATTCCAATTAATTCAGGATTTTCTGTGGTGCTCAATGATTGTGTTTGCTGTTTTCTGCTATTGAAAGGTCAGTCAAATAAAGTCGAATAGTAAACAACGCTTTCCTCTTTGAGATGAAAATAAATAATATGCATTCGTTGAGGCGTATGAGTTGTATTCGATGCATGTTTTCGGCACGTCTTCATCTCTTCATGTTTGTCGCTTACAATGAATTTGTGAGGAGAAATGTGTAACAACCTCTCTCTGTCCATTGAGGTCAACTTATTCGTAGTATGAAAGTTTTTTTAAACGGCACTTTCTAATAAACATACTCATTAATTGTCCATTTGTTCAAAAAAGGTTTCCTCACATACATACGCGAGATCGCTCCCCCTAGTATATACCAATCACGGAGACAGGCGGAAGGATTTGTGATTAGCGAAGGATCAGGTGTAACACAAAACGAAATGCAAACCTTGGTGAATATCTCTTGCAAACTTTGAACTAAGTTTGTTAGAATCTATGCTGCCAACCTTTTTGCAATAGAACGATATTACGAGCTTTTTTTATACACATGGTTAAGAAGAGGGTAGCGCAGCTGTAGTGATCCCGTTCATTAAACGGACATCGAAACCTATTCAGGTGCTGGTTTGACACCACTCCGGCCCACCAAGCCTATCACCTCTCCAATAACGGATAACTGGCACGAGAGTTTTCTTGGAGGAACACACTTCCTTCAATCCACGTGAAAACGCTCCACACGGCTTTCTTAGCATTCCGCGAAGAATGGACACGAACAGTGTTCAATGATATTCGCAGCGAAGACGAAAATATCCTCAAACACAATCCGAAGCCAAACGCAAAAGTTTTCGAAGAGTTCCATAGATGGTGCATGCTAGGAAACGAGTTGAATGCAAGAAACGCTGGGACCCGTACATTGTACGTGATGTGGGCATTAATGAAAATATACATAATCAGAGAACAAATAATGCGCGTATCCTCCCAACGGTTTACCGCCTCATCGTGGCTGGGAGGACTTCCTGGGTGTCGGGCTGCGATGTACAACGCTGGGTTCATCCGCTGGCAGGGTCTACCAGGAAGAAAGGAACGAGGAAGGAAGGGCAAGAGAAGGTGTCCGGCGTTTTCATCAGGAAGCCTAGCTAAGAGTACCAATACCATGTTCCACTACCGTCCTGGCATCAAAGTCGCATGGCGGCAAATATCCCTCTGATCCACAAGAGCTGTGACTGCCCGTGGTGGTGACGACCTGGGGTAGACACTGGCCAGGCTGTCCTCGGGTTTCCAGGAAACCACAAGCGCTTAACCAGCAAATGTCCGAAAAGTGGAAATTATGCTGGGGCCCACACAACTAGTGGGGACGGGCTCTTCAAGCATCCAAGTAGGTAAGTATTGCGTGTATCCAATTACTTCGACTCACATCGTTGCCTGCATCCATCAGCGGCGAATGTCTTCGGGTTTGCGTGTGTGTTGAACTGCTAGTAAAAGTTTAAAAGTTTTCGTTCTCTTCATGAGTGTCGCTGAATTTTTGTCGAGTCAGTTCTACGTTGAATCCTAAGATAGCTGGCCCTAGAACGTTCTCAGGTCTTCATCATAGTCAATGATCGAACTATCTGGACCTGAGGGATCTCCAACCACAGAATTCTGGCACAATGGCTCATTCTCAAACTTAGGACCAATCATCCAACGCATGACATATCTCAAAGGAATTACTCAACGTTTCATGCTTTATCTTTTGCCTCCTATTGCTTTCCTTACACTGTAGTAGTCGAAATCATAACAGATGCATGTGAATAAATTGTATTGTTTTTCGTTAACCAGTCATTACCGTCCGTCATCGAGCCTTTCTGAATGGTCAATGATCCATTGACGTAATTCGTCTTCACATGTGAAGTAGAAGGCAGAAAAATACGAGATTAGCACAGGTACTGAACAAAAAAGAACTCTCCATGTGACTAATCCCATAATCTGTACCATCACAGCAGTTATAAAAAACAAAAACATCTCACTATAGAACAAAAGGATAGGCTATTTCTCCAACGTTATTTAATCCCTCTTAAAGCCATATTTGTACGAATCAAGATATTTGCAATTTCATCGCCATTTTAGCAAATTGAACTTCTATTTTAAGTAAAAGTTCCTCAAGCAACAGTCCTGGACAATATGTTTTAAGACCACAGAAACATATATATATATATATATATATATATATATATATATATATATATATGTAAGTATTTACATAAGGGAACAGTGATAAATTAAACAAGAAAGGTTATTACCCGGCAAAAATTTGACTGACACGGGAAACAATAGGATGAATTTTGCTCAGATTGTATTTTATGAGAAGCTGCAAAAATAAAATAAGAACTGGCATAACATCTGAGAGAACCGTCTTAGAAAACCCGGAATATTAACAAACACATGGTAAGTAAGTTTTCAACGATCTCAAAAATTATGCAGATGTGTAGTGATTTCGCAGCATGCTATGTTGAAAAGACACCGATGAATTCCGAGAGCGTCGGTGTTAGGCAAGGATCAAGAAGCGCTTCTTCAGGACGAATACGATCATCCGGAACCAAAGCCCAACATCGTTTCATTAACTCGTACATTGCTGTTGGACAGGATTTTGGTCGAGGTGGTCGCATACCTTGAAGAAAGAAAGTTGATCTTTTAAACAGAAAAAAGTGGGAATTACCGCATCACCCTTGCTAGAGTAACGCAGTAATTTTTTTATTAGAAGATGACTGAAACGTAATCGCTCTACAAAATAAGGCCACTATGGCACCATGGAAAGTTTGTACTCACAATGATAGGAGCTGTCCTTCAACGAAGGTGGTGGCCAATGCGATTCCTCACACTGCACAAAGAGAACCCCACACTGCCAGAGCCAGTAAATTGGTGAAACGTTTGTTGGGAGAAGGAAAACACTGACTTAATATATCACCAAGCCTTCGCAAGCCACTTTACAAGCCTTCTTTCATAGAGTCGGAGCATGGCGCATCCCTTAGAGATGGATCAATGCCAAACGCCTTACCACTTCATTTCTCAAAACGCTACGATTTTAATTTTTTTTAACTACATTTCGATTATGTCGGTAGGGAGAAACTGCAACCACTTTTTAAAAAAAAGTTGTATAGTTGTATATTCAGCAAAAAGATCGAGGTAATTCACTCAACTGAACTTAAAAGCGAGGCAATTTTACAACTGCTAGGTTTCTGAGTAAAAACATAGGCACAAAAACTAAAGGTCTTAAAGATAGTTGAAATTATGCAGTTTAATATAATACACTAACCAGCCATTGCATATGAAACCATCTCAAAGTTATTCAACTCTGCGAAAGGCACTTCGCCGTAACTGAATACTTCCCATATTGTAACTCCCAGTGCCCTGAAGAGGAACACTAAATGAAAACCGACGATCGATCACTGTCGACTCGTTTTTTTCAAATTTGGAGACTTTACTTACAACCTAGCAACTACGATGAAAGGTATAATGTGAATCAAACCACGCTTGTACTTCAGCTTCTCCCTAAAGTCCTCACGTTATGAATATATGTATATATATATATATATATATATGTAGATACATTATATATATGTATATATATATATGTATGAATAATTCACTGTTTAAGAAGTTCCTCGTTAACTAAGAATGCGATATTATTGAATGTGCTCAACGTCAAACTCACCACACATCACTACTTGTACTAAATTTGTGGTCGGTTATGGCTTCTGGTGGAAGCCAACGAACTGGCAAAAGGCTTTGGTTTTGCATTCTGTAGTAATCATTTTGGCCGTATAATCTCCGTGACATTCCAAAATCCGAGATCTAAACAATTACGGTTATGTAATCCCTTCGAAGTTTTAACGTTTAGCCAACACAACGTGGGTTTTTGGATGCCAGAATACAGTGGGCATTACAGGGTACATCATCCTGGTAATGTAACCCTCATAAGAAGGACTATGACAATTCTGATCGGAAGGAAAATCTGTCTTCGATCCACAAGGATCAGTTGCTTCTTAGTATGGTTATCTAGAAATTATGGAAAAAAAAGCCCTGTCCAACTGTCATAACACCAGTAGAAATTAAGTTGGGGCAGAATGAAAGATGAAGATGTGTAACTCAAGTATATATTAAAAGAGTTGATCAGTAAAATCATTTTAATATGGAAGTAGTGTAGTCACCTTTACAACAATCGGAGGACGTAGCGACGCCAAGCAACAGCGTAAATCACTTTCGCCACTCACGAGACAATTACGTGCAGCAAGATCACGGTGGACGATTTGTTGAGTTGTAAGGTAACACAAACCGGATACTATCTAGAAAGTCACTCCTCTGTTCAATTCAGTTGCAATACTAATAATGCTTTCACATAGTATGCGCGTAGCGCAGTGTTTAAAGGTACCCCACAGCACATACGCGGCTATTGATTAGATCCAGCGCCTCGGGCTCACCAAGTTTTCTATTCCTCCGGAGTCGGAAAAATGCTACCAGACTTTTCTGGAAGGATAGCAGCACTGACCCGATACATTGCCAGGCACCAAAAAACTATTACATAGGCAGGAGATGGTACAGTCGAATGCGTGACGGTTCCCTCAGGAATTAATCAACGACTGTCGCTTTATTCTTCAAAGTTTAGGACTCTCATTATTAGAAAGCATGGTTTTACCAGTAGTAATAATGAAACAAGATAAATCTTCCAGTGGTTTCCCGTCTCTCTGTAATTGCGGATGTTCCTAATTGTCTAAATGCCATTTGCAGTGCGTTCATCATTTTTTGTCCCCAAAACAAGGTGTCCGAAGCCTAGAATGACAACATCTGCACGTTTTGCGAAAAGTAGACTAATGTGAGGGAATTACTGCCATCGTTGTAACAACATCTTCACTTCTGTCAATTGGTGAACAGCTGAGAATGATGCGAAATGCAACTACAAAGATGCTGCGATATGACCAAAACTCGGTACCCACATGTGGGCTTCGAACCCACGACCACCCTTCCCGGAGGGCTCGTGCTCTATCCACTACACCAAGCAAGACACTTGCTCTGTCTTTCTCTCAGCAATATCCTTACCCTTAAGGTGCTATCAGTAATCACCCGTCAACGACAATGATCTGAGGAGCACATATCGTCGTTAAATGCAGTTAAGCCAAAGCTGCAGTCGAAAACACAGTGCTTTAATTTTTTATTTACGACGGCCCATTCAAGTCAAGTAAGTAATATTATAGACATTAACAATAAATAATAATGAAATTGAAATTAACGTTACGGCTGGTCACTGAGCACAGCGAAAATGGGGGTGCACTGAGCACAGCGAAAATGGGGTGGGGGGGAAACCCCTTCAACTGTTTCAAAAACGGGTGTGCTTCAAAAAAAATTTTATATTCTACTAACGCTAAGAAGGTATCTTTGTCAGAAAAACCTCCAAAAAGATGGAGCTCATTTAGCGAATTAGAGTTTTGTGGCTTACAAGAATGGATGTTGTGGAAGGTGAAACACATATGAAAGCAGCAATGGCCACAAGGCAGAAAAAGCATCGCTACATCTGCCCACTCATATAGGTCTTATTCGTTTTTGACAAGTAAAAAAACCCTAATAAGCGAAAAAGTCAACTGGAAGAAAACAAATGCACGAAAGAGACAGGAAAGTTGTCAGAAAAATGAAACTACAATGGGAAAAAGCTGAGGTTTTTGAAAACAACAGTCCCTTTGTTGGGAATTACAAGAGATCCAATAAAAGCAGTTTCTGGAATTTTCCTTTGAAATTCGACATTTTTAGTAGACATAAAGTTTTGCTTAAAACTTTGGCTATACATCGAACTTTTAATACTTGCACGAATAGATTTTGAAACACTGTGCTAGAAAAACATTTCATTCTCTGAGAGAAAATGGATGTAACCATTAACAAATAAATATTACTAATAAAGACGGTGAAACGCGACCAACCTGGCGAACAATGAGTCTAAGTTCCTCTTCCACAAGAGCAGGTGGAAACTGTGAATAACTAGACGACGTGGGAGCACGAGCTCGAAGATATGTCCGCAAATCACCTGTGAACATAAAAAAAAATGCTGTTATGATGATTACCAAAAGGAAAAAAAGAACATAAACGTGAATGACTCGTACTCATAACGTTGTAATGAAACCCTACCTAAATTCATTCGCTCAAACACTAACAAAAGATGTGGTCCGTTGCGAGTCATTCCATATAGTCGTACAATATTTGGATGCTCCAATCGTGACAAAACAACGGCCTAGATTCTAATTATTAAAATAAAACCATTTTTATCAAGAATGACGTTTGTACTAACTACGAAAATCCTAATAAGCACAAACCAACAAACGATGACGAACCTATACTTTTATTATTCTTCACAAAACTCAACTTGCGTCTATTAGTGAAATCGATGACCCACAGGAGAAAAAAATTATGAAGTACTTCTGATTCTCTCCCATGATTCCGAATGCGATCAACTAAGTCGTTCTTAATCGGTCGATCGACTAATCGCAAAAAATCGATACCTTCACATAATTTGCTGTCATCGAGGAAGAATTCATTTGTAAACCATCGAACACCCCACACATTCACAAAATTGGCAGCTGTCTGCAATGACGATCCGAAAACGCCCTAGCCTGGCTATCTTGGGTTTCCAAAGAAAATCAAGCTCGACTATCACTCAAGATTTTAATGAGGAAAGAAGTCCACTAATGCTTAGTTCGTAGCCGAATCTTTCCATGAACTAAGTGACTAACCCGAGCACCTCAATGGACTATAGTTGAAAGATGACGAAAAGAAATGAAAAAATGCAAGAACCAGAAACAAATACGAAGACTGGTCATTTAAGCGCTTTATTATTAAGAGTCCAACTTACACGAAATCTAGTTCGAGAGCATAACATTGACATTTGTCAATGCCTTTCTTTGGTCACACGTATTAGTTTGGATTTTTTTTCTAAATAGGTAACAAAAAACCAGAATGAACTAGACCTTAAAAAATATCTACTACCTCTTTCTCAACGTCCTCGTCTGCTTTCATCGTTTTAATGGCCACAGAACGTTCACCAGTCTTCTCCCAAGAACCACAGTATACTTCTCCAAATTCACCCTAAACAAAAACCTCTAACGTTAATCAAACAATAGTAAAATTATCATTTTTATCATAGTGGAAGATGAAGCATTAAGCAAAATAAAGCCTTCCACTTACATCAAACCTTTAAAGATGCGTCGTACGCTCGAAATTGTTAGCCCTTACGCAACGATGTAACCACTATGGGAGAAATACGGTGCGAAAATAGTAGCAGCGTCTAATTTCAAATCATCCTATCTCAACTCAAAGTGATTCCTACTAATTACAGTTGAAAGCCTACAAACTTTGGATTACAGATTAAAAGTTCCCCGTTTTGTTAGGAAGAAAGTTTGACTTTCTAGAGCCTATTACATATATATTCTCCAATTTTTTTCGTTTAATGAGAATATCTCGAGCACGAAACTAAACGAACGTGCGAAATTGCATTTAGCAGTATGGGATGGTGTTCCTGGAAGACCTTTGAGTTTCATTTTGAGTTTATTGAAAATCATGATAAGTCATGAAAGTTCAGGACAGTCAGTGCGTCTCTATTCAGTAGACAAAGACGCCTCGTGAGCTATAGAGAAAATTCACGACCAAAATATCACCATCCTAAAACGATATGAACACCGACGTAAAAACAGAGGTCAGACAAGGTAGTACCATGTCACCAAAATTACACTCTTCCACCCTCCGCAATATCAAGCCAACACTGGAATACAACGAGTTGGGAGTGAAAATCGATGGTAAGCAATTACATCATCTTTACCTCACTCATGATATTTTCCTTCTAACACCAAACAACAGCCAGGCAGAGCGAGCGCAACCCAACTTTTATAACGTCTGTGGAAAGATTAGTCTTCCACCAAATATCACAAAAAACGATGTTCATGAAGAACGGATTGGTTTCGCTTTTCCCGTTCATGCTAAAAAGAATGTCTTCGCACAAGCTACGTGTATCTAGTTCGGGCAATTCAACATGGTGAACGACTTAACTCCAGAGTTGAACAGAAGGAAGCGAGCGGCTTTGGAAGCTTTCAAGAGCATCGAGGAAGTGGGAACGGGAACAAAGCACCTGATTCTGTGCCTAGCTTTTCGACTCAACCAGTTTTCCTGCCTTGACGTATGGGTCAGAAACTTGATCACTACGTAAGCAGGATGAAAGATCACTCAGCGTTGTTCAACGCGTAGTTGAAAGGACGATGCTAAGAATATCCCATATCGCGCAATTGAGGGACGGGATTTGAGGTTCCGATCTATGTCACCGATTGAAAATGAAAGGAATCGTTCTATGAGCCAAATTGGCGAACATAAGGAAGGCAGCACACTTAATGCGTGTGAACCACAACCGATGGACAAGAGCCGTAAGTGACTGGATTACATTGGATGTCAAACCTACTGCAGGAAGAACACTGACCCGATGGTGAGAATTTTTTCCCTAACTCTCGAAGAAAGATATGAGGCTCAGGGAGTCTTCAGAGCAAGCAGAACCCACTGGACAAGGAGAAATTGAAGATTAACTGGCGGCAGTTCACGTCACTGAACAATCAATGGGGCAACAGGTAGTTATATAGATAATCATAAAGGTGTGTTCTATAAAACCATAAAATTCGAGCTCCTGAAATCTTTAGTGCGCTTAGTTACCGCAAAGGCCGCAGAGTTAAGCCGTACAGGCCGTTTGATGCATGTTTGCCCTCACGCAGTGATTTCGGTGGTTAACAGATTTGTCAATTCAAAGTTTGATTCCCCCGGACAAGCGTGCCACCAATCTTTCATCTCCAGAGGAGGACATAGTTAAACAGTGAAACGCGGAAGCGAACCGATGAGTGGTATATATTGCAGGGTGACATGGTTTCGAGCACCTTATTCGTATTCTTGTAGCATAAGAATCCATCATTGATACATCATAGCTACGATTTGTTTATTCTCCGTTCTGTTATTAACGTTTGTGAAGCACTGTCTTGTATAAACTCCGTTACCATGATTGGTTTCACATTCAAATTTAGTGATACGGCTCAGATCCACACTGCAAACGGTTACATGGAACAATCACGATAATTCTCATGACCCACTTTCTATTAACCTCTGCAGTGAACCAACAGTTCTCGATATTCTTGTTGAGAAGCTTCGAGAAGTTGTTGATAGTGTGATTGCAATTCAGATTTTCATTTTTTCTGCATGTGTTATTGGAGCGTTTGACATAGTAAATTGGATATCTACACCATTCCAGGCTCTGAAGAAGGCAACACTGCTGAAAGGTCGGCTTTAACGGAATGA
The DNA here is from genome assembly GCA_018806985.1 of Angiostrongylus vasorum. Lineage (NCBI taxonomy): Eukaryota > Metazoa > Nematoda > Chromadorea > Rhabditida > Metastrongylidae > Angiostrongylus > Angiostrongylus vasorum. The sequence goes on along the minus strand of JADANN010000145.1, from coordinate 17,870 downwards.
AGAATAAAGAAACACCTCGTGTTTGCTCAGCAAGAATATCGAGAATCACGATTACCTGTATCACCTGTAGTCCCGTTGATCGTCGAGTGACTCGAGCGGGCGTCAGCAAATCTTTCATTTTCCCTGTCGCGTGCAAGAGTAGCCCGGTGGGTTCTGCTCGCTCTAGGGACTCGTCGAGCATCATAACTTTCTTCTAGGCTCTTAGTGAAAAACTCTGACCATCGGATCGGTGGTCTTCCTGCAGTATGGTTGACATCCCGAGGAATCCAGTCACTAACGGCTCTTGTCCCTCGGTTTTCATTCATACGCATTACGTGTCCGGCTCACCTTATCTTCGACTGTTTGGCGTACTGAACGGCATCTTTGATTTCCGATTGCTGACGCAGGTCGGAGCTTCGAATCCCATCCCTTACTTGTGTGGAACGGGATACTCCTAATATCGTCCTTTCGACTGCGCCTTCGATGGTGCTGAGTGATCTTTCATCCCTGCTTACGCAGCGACCAGGTTTCTGATGCATTCGTTATGGCACGAAGTACCGTTGAGTCGAAAATGTGGGCATGGAGTCGGGTGCTCTTTGTCCTCTTCACTACATCCTCGATGCTCTTTGAAAAGCTTCTCGAAGCCGCTCGTTTCCTTCTGCTCAACTCTAGAGCTAAGTCGTTCAACATGTTGATTTCCCGACCTAGATAGAAATAACTGTAGCATTCGGAGATATTCGTTCCGCTGAGCGTGAATGGGGCATACGAAACCAATCCGTTCCTCATGAACATCGTTTTTGTGGGATTTAGTCGAAGACCAATCTTTCCACAGGGTTTATCAAAATCGGTAAGCATTCGTTCCGCTTGGCTATATAATTGCCAACCATCGATTTTCACCCCCATATTATCCCATTCCAATGTTCGCATGAGGTTCTGGAGGGTGGCGGTGAACAATTTTGGCGAGATGGTATCGCCTTGCCTAACCCCCTTTTGACGGCAATGTTAATATCGTTGTGGAATGGTGATATCTTGGTTGTGAAAATTTTTTTTACAGCTCAAGAAGAATCTTTATGTACTGAGTGGGAACTCTTTGACTATCAAAGGCTTCCATGACTGCTTCTATCTCAGTTGAACCAAAGGCCTTCTGTAAATCCATGAAAGTGAGACAGCGAAGTCTATTGTACTCTCGCGATACTTCAATGAGTTTTGTTATCGTGTGGATTTGGTCCACCGTGTCAAATCTTTTTCGAAACCCTGCTTGCTCACGTGGCTGTCCTTCGTCCAGTGTTCCGTCAATCCTGTTCAGCATGATTCGAGTGAAAAAGTTTGTAGACGACAAACAGCAAGCAGATTGGGCGATAGTTGCCGATATCGTGTAGGTCACCCTTCTTGAACAATAGCTCGGTCCTGCTGGTTTTCCTCTCAGTAGGCACCTTGCATTCGGACAGGTAACGTGTGAAGAGCGGAGCCAGTGTGTTTACGAGGACTGGCGGAAGGTTCTTCAGGTGTTCTGGTCCCATCCTGTCCCGACCAGGTGCTGTTCGATTTTTTCACCGACGAAATGGCATGTCGGGTTTCGGAAGGGAGAACCAGTGGTACAAGATATCCATCCTCCTTTCTTTCATACGACGGGAAGGTGGACGTGGCCATCGAAGAGATCTGAGTAGTATTCGCGAATGATTTTCTCCATTGCCTTTCTGGACGCTGTAACTGCTCCGTCTGGGCGTAGGAGTGCAATCATTTTGGTCTTGTAAATGGCGAAGCTTCGGTGGGCTTTGCCAATGTTTTTCCCAGCCTTCGACCAATACTGCTGCTCTTCTCTCTTTGAGATCTTCTTTTATCGCCTGCCCGCATTGTTTTGCATGTTCGGACGTTAGTTCGCGGTTGCCAGCAGCCTGTGCGATTCCACGCTGGTGTATCAGCTTGACTGTTTCTGGAGACAGACGTCTCTTGGTGATTTTCGAACTCTGAGCTTTCACAGCGATAACGTGAAGATGTTGAACGAACCGATCGTATTCATCATCGATGTTATCGACAACGGCATCTTCCCAACATCCGACTAATGAATTGAATAAGTCCCCAGTTTATGGTGGTTTTGCGATTTCGGTTTTTGAATTTAGCAGCTTTTTCTCCTTTCCGTGAGAAATAGAATCTTGCACGAAAGAAACGGTGGTCTGACCAAGTGTAGAATTTTTGGGACAACAGTGGCAAAAGGGGGCAAAACTTTCTATTCAGGCAAAACCTTCTATTTACTATGATATGGTCTATTCCGTTATGGTACTCTCCATTGAGAGAGTCCCACGTCCAGCCTTGAGGGTGGGGCACCTGGAATTGCGAGTTACCATGGATGGTCTTGGTCACCATGATAAACTCAGCTGTTCACCATGTTCGTTCCTTTCTAATCCGTGAGTCCTAATGTGACGTTCTTTAGACGTTCTTCTTCGTCCAATCTTGGCGTTGAAATCTCCAATTATGACCTTAGAGAATGGATGGTCTTCTCTGTAGAACTTCTCCAAGTCCATATAGAACGCTTCGACTTTCTCTACGTCATAGTTTGACGTCGGCGCGTAAACGACGAAGAATGTCAGACCCGGTATTGATCCACATCTTTTTAAACGTAAACGTCCGATTCGGGCTGTAAGTTGTTCGAATGAATCGATGTTCATGGACAAACTCGTGTTCACGAGAATTCCTATGGCGCCGACTCCTCAACTGTCGCATGTTCCGAGGAACAGTTCTTCTCCGGGGTCATAGACGGCGTTGAATGGGTGGCGTCGTCTCGTCTGGGCCAGGCCGATGACGTCGTACCTTATCCTTCTTGCCTGCATGAGCAAGTCTTCTATCGAGTACTCGGATGCAAGTGTATATGCATTTTAGGTACAGATCGTCACCTTAGTTCTTTGTAATCCAGATAGCTTCTATTGTCCCTGAGATTTTAGCAGCTTCTCCATACTCGTTATACCCAACGCTACGCTACCGAATCGAGGGCTCTTTCGCGGTTAGGAGAATGAGGCCTGATTTGTTTACTGTTTTTAGCTTTTTTGAAACCCACGTATAGCTTGCTGGGCTCTGAACGTGGGGGCTCGGTATACCGACGGGTAGCTTGCCGGGCTCTTCCAGAGTGGACATGGAGCCTATTTGTTGGAGACGACTAACCGCTTCCCATATACTTCCCTATCACTTGTCTGCACGCTTTTGGCCAAATTAACTCGCAGAATACAATACGCATAAGCGAGAATGCACCCACACACGCATGCATGAATACAGCAAATACAGAAAGTATGTGCCAAATGGGCGCAGCAGAAACAAGAGTCCATCCCCTGGATCCATCTGCGTCTCAGTGAAGCAAAGGTCGCCTTTGGTCCGCGATTAACCCCCTATCCGCCATCTAGGGGACGCGCCACGTAGCCTCGCGACTAACCAGCTCCAGATCCCTCATAGGGAGGAAGATCCGTGGGAGAATCGCGATAATATACGAAAATATCATAACCGGATCCGATTGAGCACTGTGTGACTATTTTCTCATGTAGTTATATTTTGACTATGATTCCCTTTCTAGAATATCATATACAGTTCGCTCAGATTATCCATATAAGCACTTTTGGTGTAACCTAAGGATTGAAACAGAGAGTCGCACCCACATGGGATACTGGAAATCATCTCTGTGTACCGCATAATTTCTAGCGATTCTTCTTTCTACAGCAAGACTGTGCTTCCAGTTCCACTGATTATCGTACATGTTTTAGTCAATGAAAAGTATTTCTAACCAATAAAATTCATAAGTTCTTCTGTTGAGCGGAGTAAAAAATTAAAAAGGGTGTAGTTTCCAACAAAAATAGTTTCTCTTCTTATTTGTCGCACAATATTTTGAAGTAAAGTTTGAATGATTGGTAGAAGAAAACTTGTCATGAGGCATCATCATGAACTAGTCGCTACGGTAGATGACATAAAGTAAGTCCACTTTATTTATTATTTATCTATTCGTTTTTTGTTCATTGTTGCTAATTGCTTATTGCTTTTCTTTTACCATTACCAAAACGCGCAAAAATTACTAAATGCAGCATTGCAAGCACTGTAAACTGTTTCTCCTCAAACAATATCCATGTATATATATATATATATATATATATATATATATATATATATATATATATAAAGTCATATGAAATACCTTTCCGATACATTCATGTATTTGAATCGAACCCAAGTTGATGAAAGGTATAAGTTGACCGGAATAATCGGAAGACGATAAAGATGATCGCTCCTCTTAAAAAAAAGGAACATCAAAATGAGAAAAAGAGTAAAAGAGGAACGAAAAACTATGTCATGACTATGTTTTCAATTTTATATACTGCTCATTCTTTTTCCAGATCAGGGTATTCTGTGAAACGTAATCACAAGGATGCTGCGATGTGAGGTAAACTCGGAACCTCAGGTGGCTTCGAACCATCAGTGTACCCTCACCGGAGGCTCACGTATTGTCCACTACACCAGCCGAAACCATTGCTTTGCCTTTTCCTCAGTTAGTTTTTTACCCTGACGACGCCATAAACAATCACCGTTAACGTGAATGACATAGGTAGCACAAATCGACATTGAACACAGTTAATCTGAGGCTGTAGTTGAAATCACATTGTACAACTTTTATCTACTGCTCATTTTTTTTTCACAGCAGGGTATTAAGTGAAGTACATCCACAGTGATTCTTAGATTTTTCCAAAACTTGGACCTCAGACCAGATCGAATCGTGACTATTCTTTCAGAGGGCTTACGCGTTAAGTACGTCACCACTGACGCCCTCGTTCTGCCTTCTCTCAGCCGGTCATTTTACACTAGCAGTTCTATCAGCAATCACCCCCGGAATGTTCTGTGGAGTACAAATAGGCATTGAATCCAGTTCTGCGAAGACTGTTAAGTAAAATCTTTTATGGAAAACAATTCTCACCAAGCCTTAACAGTGTCTCCTCAGTAACTCGACTCGCCCTTCGTGATCCAATACTACTTCGAATAGTTTTTTTACGTTGAAGGATTAACTGTAAAATTAAAATCATCAAACATAATAAAAGTTTCCTTCAATATTATTGTTAGAAGACCTTTTCTCCAAAAAAATCTTTAGGAGCATTCGTCATATGAGACCATTCCTGAGTTTTCTTTTAATCATAAAATGCAATTTTACAGGTTGCTTTTTTGACAAGATATCTAGGAATGTCCATGAACAAGTGGTTAGGAGACTAATTGTACAAAAGAAGAAAAGTGTTTCTAACACAAGTCACTTACCTTTGTACAACAATTCTGCATTACTCGTAGTCGTAATATAATTATTAATAATGCAGGTGCTATGAAGAATAATATAAGAAGTGGGGCAATCATCGGCCATGTTATTAAATTATGCCGCCAAACGTGAGGCTGAAAGAAGCTGTATTAAAAATTACTACTTTCCCTAACATACTATAATGATTACTCAAAAGAGCGACTTTCTATAAACCTCGGCATAGATAGTTGATATATTTATTTATATGACCTTACAAACTGATCTTCTTTTGCTGATGCGAGGTTGGTATAGGTCTTCGTTATCGTTGCCGTTGTCGTTGTTGTTGGTGTTGTTGTTCGATGGCTGACGTTTTGGCGATTTTGCCTTCCCCAGAGTCGTCATGTGGGACGCTGAGGAAGGCGAGATCGCCGAAACGTCAGCCATCGAATAACAACAACACCACCAACAACAACAACAACAAGACCTATACCAACCTCGCATCAGCAAAAAGAAAATCAGATTGTAAGATCATATAAATAAATATGTCATGATTACTGTATGACAAATTTTCCAGAATTTTCGGCAGGAGAAAATTATCTGCTCTGTTAAAAAAACAAAAAAACGGAAGCAAAAAAGCAGCAAAACATGAAACTATGTAAAAATGGTGCTCAGAAAGATGACTATGAATCCATTGTAAAAAGTGATTTCAACAACAATAACAATAAATTCACCATGTTGACTTTTTCAACTGCTACCGTTTACAAGTTTTCACGGCAGGGTACTATTTGTGAAACAGTCACAATCATGCTGAGATATTCGCAAAAAGTTAACGCGTTCACCACCACACCATGCAGGTCCTTCGTTTAGCCTGTCTCTCAGCTAGTTCTATCGATCACTGCCATCAGCAATCACCCATCAACGAGATCGATCTGGGGAAGCCCAAACCGGCATTGAGCTCAGTTAAGCTGAGGCTATTGTTGAAATTCACAATGTTCACTTCTTATTTACTACCTTTTACAAGCTTTCACAGCAGGGTATTATTTGTCAAACAATGATGGCCGTGAACGATAGAACTAGCTGAGAGACAGATGAAGGACCCGCATGGTGTGGTGGTGAACGCGTTAGCCCCCTGAAAGGGCAATAGCATATTTCAAAAAGTTTACCGTTACAACAACTTTCATTGCAAATTATAGTTGCAAGAGTGATAAACTTCTAATCAAATGCTTTTTTGATAGATTCAGATGAAAACACAAACAATAAAAATTCAACTCACATAGTTCTCCACATGATTAATATAGTTATGAAATCGAAAACAATTAGTTGTGGAACAGATTTCAAACGAACAATTTCCAGTCGGATGATCGACAGGACAAGTAGAACAAGATAACGTGAACATTGAGAACACTCGACGATAGAAGAGTAACTGCCTAAGATGATTTTTTTTAACGATATGCAGAGAACGTTCTAAGGAAAATGGAAGCAAACTTTATTCCTTTACAGTCAATAGCCAGCTAAATATAGCCAATTCAAGTGCTCTGGACGAAGTCCAACTTTTTCAATTGGCCTCGCTTTTTGAAATAAGAGCCCTAACGGAAAAAAAGTGAAAGAAATGAAATTTTTCAGTTCCAGAAGACTAAAATACTTGGACACTTGGTTGTTTCATCTTCACTGGTTGTGTGGGCTCCAGCATAATTTCCATTGCGCGGAGGCTTGTTGATTTAGTCCGTGTGGTTTCCCGGAGCTCCGCGATCAGCCTAGCTGAAGCCTTCCTCAGGCCGTCACCACCCCAGGCAGTAGCCTCCCTTTTGAGTCAAAGGGAGATCTGCCACCATGCATCCAGTATTATACGAGGACGGTGGTACTGTTGGTTTACTCTTGGCTAAGCTTCTCGATGGGAACGCCAGGTTCCTTCTCAGCTTAGGAGACCCTGCCGGGGGATAAATCTCCCTGCTGTACATCGCAGCCCGAAACCCAGAAAATCCTCCCAGCCACGATGAGGTGGTGAACCGCTTAGAGGAGAAGATTAAAGTAACTATAAAAAAACACTTCGAAAAAAATGATTACACGCCTGGCGGTGAGCGGGATATTTTCTGACGGTTCGTACGTATTGAATTCAATGCATGCTGTAGTGTTCATGCTGATATAACGTTCAAATCAAATCCAGTGACTGTGCAACCTTACCCATTATCAGGTCGAACAACAAGACTATCAAAGAATATAACAGCGTTGTCATCAGAAAGTGTTTGTGTTTCAGCTACATCATTCCTTTCGATAGTGAGATTGATGGGAACGATTGGCCAACCATAGATGATGATAAGATGCGAATCATCTCGGTCCTCAAGACGAGCACGAATCGGAACACGAACCCGAAACTGAAACAGACTGAACAATTTAGCCAACTAAGAACAAAGTGACATGAGAACATGATTCTGGCAACCAGTTAAATGCGTGAAAGCACTTAATTTGTTGGATTGCCTAGCTCTAAATTGTGACAAGGACTGTTCTCTTGCTTTCGTTTCTTTTTCCTCTAAATGGACGCGATTAACCAAGGCTAAGTGATGTCAAGCAATACACGAATGGTCTATGGTTTAAACCCCCGCTCAAAAACGCTTAACCTCCTAAACCTCTGGATGGGCAAGTTGCCACCAGATTTACCACCGAAGAGTTTCCGATCCACAAAGTTTGGCGGTCGCCCGTGCTAAGAGACTGGCAGTTTTTTTTCTAAAACAGAGAAATCTATGGTCTAGAAGAGGAATCCAAGGATACCAGGAAGAATCAACTTGACCAGCACTCAGTGACATCCACGTAGAAGAAGAAGTTCTCATGTGGCAGCCGAATTTACAGTCAAAGCCGAAGGCCTTCCTAGATTACGGATACGAGACAGTGGGTCGGCACGTGATGAACTGCGGGGACCCGCACAATATATGATGGTGACCACTTAAATAAAAAATATGAGTACCCTTTTTTTTCTAAAACCTATGCGCTGTCTGTTGATCGCAAAAGGATTTGTGGTAGATATGTCGTCCATTTGTTAACGAAGAACTGTCAGTAATTTTCTACATAACCCAAAATTACATGTTGGGGCGACCCCCAGCACTTCTTAGATCCAATTTGTTAACTTGCACCCGTCAATCACGAAAGTCTTCGGGGTTGAAAGTTTGCTGCCTCAGTATTTCTAGTCTTTCTCGTGAACATCGTTGAATGATGGTCCAAACTACTCTCCCATAAATCCTCGGATAAGCGCACTAAGGGGTTCTCCGATGTTCATCAAAGTTAGGTGCAACTTTCTTTGGGTTGGAGGAAACTAGGTGATCCCTAAAGGAGTCTGTTCCAAAATTTCCCAATTCCATTGAGAAGGGACGCTTGGTGAGATTAGGACGGGGTCAAACCAGTGCCTTGTTCAAACTGAATGGCATCACCACCGACGCGCTGGTAGCCCAATAGTACCAAATATAAATGTGCTGAAACCTATAAAGGACAAGGCCTCCAGTTTGGGCTATGCAGTGAGTAACGGAGGTTTCCCGATGTGTGAATTCAACTTCGTATGAACTAAACAATCTTAAAAGATATTGATTATTCATGACGATGCTAAAAAATGGTCACTTTGGAAAAGTACTGATTTTCTATGTGTTAGCTGATATGGCACCGACTACTGCGAGATGGATAAACTTAAGAGATGTGGACTATCTATATGAATTCGAATCATTATTAGTGGACAATCAGCAACAACTATGTATAAAAGTGGCAGTGCCGAGTGAGATTCTCAGTCCAGCGATCCTCCACTGTAAAAAATTCGACTTCACACGATACGAAGAACCATATAGCGATAACAAATGACCGTGGACAACCGACTCAGATCAGTCGGTTCTAAAGCACTCTTAACATTAGCCGGATAAAAGGTTCATAACCTCGAGTGAATTGAATAATCTTAAAAAGACGTCGATTATTCGCGCTGATTATAAACGTGGATTTTGAAACGTGTTGATTTACAACGTGCTAGCATCGACTATTGCAGGATGGACCATCTATATGAATTCAAGTAATTAGCAGTGGACAATCAGTAACGACCGTCCTGTATAAAAGGGGCACTGCCACATGATATTGTCAGTCGAGCGGTGTTCCACTGCGGAAGATTTGACTGGACACGACTACGAAAAAGCACACGTTGGGAGGACGAACAGCTGTGGGCAATCCACTCGGAATAGTCGGCCCTCAAGAAGAAGTTGTCGAAACATTAAGGGGATGAAAAATCCGCAACAACCTCGTGTAAGCCGACCAGTTGTAAAGATTACGATAATTCATGTCGAGGTTAAATACCGATCGGGGAAAGTATGAAACCAGTGTTATCCTCCAATACAAGTTTACTATCAGCTTACGAAGTGATAGTGGGTATTGTTTCCCTGGGAGGCGCTATTTAACCACAGATCATTTGTATATTAAAGATACTTTACATGCCACTGGGGTGTAAGCGACCTCAATAAAGCCTACACAGTACGCCATATTGTTTACGAAATAAAGTTTTGTTTTACACTTTGCATTAGGAATACGGAACAAGGTTGCAAAACAATCGGTCTCTGGTAAACTCAGAATGATATTTCCTCCCCTTATGACATGACCGTCTTGTTGACTTATTGACCATTCCTTGCAGGTGGCACTCACTCTCGCACTTCGATTCCTTGTACAACACATGCAATTGAAAAATTGCGAATTAACACAAATACACATGAATTTCTTCACGTTCTTATTTTCTCAATTCCGCATCTCTGTGAAGCAAAAATTAATGTAGAATTTCAACTTTTATTCCCTAAAGTGGCATATCTCAACTCAGAATAAACGTTGTTGATCGTAAAGGAAGCTATCGCTTTCTCCAGATTTTGCCTTTTTATTTATTTATTTTTTTATTTCATTTGACCCATCTTCACGTCTTCTGTGCGGAACTTCCCACATTCGATTCGTTTCCTCGCATCCATTGTCCACAAAGATCCTCCAACTTTACGTCTGGCTTCCGTTGCTGCTTGAGAATTTTCATTTCACCTGGAATATTTTTAGAATGCTGGCCAAGCAATTCTCCCTGGAGTCCTGAGATAGCCGAGAAGGAGCGTTTCCAATTCGATTGCAGAGAGTAAATTTTTCCCAGACAAGACCGGTACCAATTTCCCGGCCCTGGATGGGTGAGAGGCTTGGTTGGCCCGAAGCTGAATCGAACTAGCATCATGCCCGTGATGACGGGTATCACTACCACTGCGCTGTCCGCCCCCCTTTCAGATTTTCTCTATAAGAAACAAATTTAATTATTCCATAGAAATATGGAGTTCTGGAAGTCATGAAATCGCTGAATACAGCTTCGGCCTCGGCTTGGTTCATGAATTATTTCTGGTATGAGAGGTTGTCAAGAAACTTGAGAAAAAGGTCACGGATACACGAGATCCGGCAAATGCTGTGGATAAGGCAGAGTTTCGTAACACAACTGGGTCAAACTTCGCATCGTCGGTAGTTTGTCGTGTGGCCACGCGCCAGTAGTCAACATCAAATCGCACGGCGTTTGTCGAGCTTTCTTGCAGTTCGAATCTTCTCTAGATGATCCAATAGAGGTGATAGGCTTATATCGTGTTGTTCTTTATAAAATTCTCATATATTCGCTTGCCTCTCTTTCAACCAAACCACTACATTCATCGTCTTCAGTAGCAGGAGGTCCTCCGCTATCTTCCTCATTTTCAATGAATTGGTCACGATGAAACTTTGAAACCAACGTTACACTGTGCACTCGTTAGCACCTCCTTCGTCCCATACCTCGTTAATATTTCGACCCGTTTGCGCTGATTGCTAACGAGAATTAGTTCGTAAAAGTGGATTTTTTCGAATCTGTTTGCCTGACATTTCAATTTCTAACCTCCAGAATTTACCAAAAATACGAATCATATTATAATTCAATTATAAAATGAGAAAGTGCACGAAATATTCCTTGCTTTTATATATAGTATCGTAGCATTAGAATATCAATCACTGCTAAAACATGTGCAGGAAAAATGTAATTACAAATCGGACATAAATTTCCAAACAACTTAATAACAGGATTCAATGATCTGAGGACTGTGAATTTATTTGATGGGGAACGCGTACGCCGTTTGCTACATTCCACTTTTAATACCAAAACGATTGCTGATGAGGAAGAACCATCGCCATGACAACGCGATGTTCTTCAGCGAACAGAACTTGGAATTCCGTCACGCTTGCGTCTCTTTTCCTCGTTTTGGAACAATATAAAGTTGTTTTAAAATGACTTTTGCATCGCCTTATATAGTAATGCACAAAATGAATGACAATAAAGAAAAAATTTAATGCCCAAGAAAACTACTGCAACATTGTGATGTTAGAGAAGTAAAAAATAACGTATAAAAGGAGCGCAAACCTCAATCGTTGTCATAAGTGGAAGTTCACAATGCCAACATACGACAACTATAGTGCCGAGCTGTTCTTCAGTGACGACATCAATATCCAACCAAATACGATCCTTAGTGAAGTGCTCAGTAACGTTATATTCTAGGTGAGACATATGCCACGTGAAATACCTTCTAAATGATGACTGATGAAGTGAGAGTACATATGCCCGTACAAACTATTAAATATTAATGTCGCAGTGGTTTGCCGCCCCATCATGATGCTCATGAGTGGCGAGAGGTGAGGTACAGCAGAAAAAATTAATTTGCCCAGCATGATCTCCTAAACTGAGTACTTCAACATTTCCATCTAGAATCATGGCAAAAAATTAAACGTAAGCCACGCCTGAGATTGCGATCCACTATGCTGACTGGACACCTACCTGAGTTCTCTAATCTATAGTGGGATACAACCTAGTTTTATCGAATGTAGTTGATGAAACCTCAATCATGATAGCCGTTCTACAGAGAAAGTTCACGTTAACTAACACGATGCAAAAAGAATCTTATATATCTTGGCAAAACATTGCTACTCTTATTAAAATTTTCTTTATAACCGTCTTAAATTTCCGTATGACTCAATCCGGCAACAACTTACTTGTTTACAAAAATGTCGAATGCCGGTGCAGAAATATTCACATCTATTGTAACCGAATCACCAGGAATACATTCAATGTACGGAAGCGTAGTCAGAGTACCCGATATGCAGTGTGAAAATGAGCAATGGAAGGTGTCGGGTAGAACGGGAAGAACGGAATAAGCTGTTTGAGGCTGTTTAACGGTTAGCCATCGATTCATACAACTACAGTCTAATGAGCATCCGCTTAGATCAACCGTCGGAATTATGCCGTTCACATAAAGACTCTGCCATTTTATTTGCGATAGTTCACATCTTGACAGTATAATGTTGTTCACGTGAATAAAATTTTCAAATGCAAACACTGGTATACTGTCTGTGCATTGAATGTCAAGTGTTTCGACAGCAGTTGACGTCACAACGTCTGACGACGTTGAACAATTCTCCAGGCGTAGTGTACGCAAAAAATGAACGGTATCATCGGCGTAGTGATACGATGCCAAATCTTTGCATACGGCAAGCGATAAATTCGTTTCGAGTTTACATGATTCCGCTCGAACAGTGAGGAATAGCATTAAGAACATAACTATGATGTGACAGGAGTCATTGAACGATACTAATTTGATGAAATGCTGATGACGTTGAGAAAACCTATTCTAACGTCGGCAGTGCACAGACGAAACTCGATATACGCCTCCTCCGGCTGAGCTGAAATCGACACATTGGGCGGGGCTTGCCCGCCACTCATTAACCAGTGACCACCCAGACTACATTCGATATCACGCCTGATTCGAAGCAATATACTTTTAGAATCCCTGAATAATAGTGATATTACTAATACTACTACTAATAATAGTGACAGTAATAATATGACATTCTATAAATGACGGCCCTAAAGCTAACCGATAGAGCAAAAACCGTGACTAATAAAAACCGTATAACACCATTTAAACCAAATTTATTAACATAGGATGTAATTTAACACGATTATCATACTAAAAACAGCTTGTAGCATATCATTACTTATCACCCGTACTATGTCTATATAATTTCAGTGATCGTATCAGTTCATAGTAATAGTGTAGACGATTCTCCATGCCCTGGAACACCTTGTTGTGTGTTCTAACGCCTCCGCTTGCACGCGATTCTAGAAGAGGTTGCAGATAGGATGTTGCTTATTTACTTGGATAACTGGATGGTTCACCTGCACTGGTTATGCGGGTTCCAACATAATTTTCGTTTTTCGAAAGTTTCCTGGTTTAGCCATTGTGGTTCCTTGGAGTCCCGAGGTCAGCCTGGCCAAACTCTGCCCCGGGTGGTCACTACCACAGGCAGTCGCCGCCTTCTTGGATCAGAGGGAGATTTGCCACCATGCGACTAGTTTGTTACCAGGATGGTTGTGGATTCTGGTATTGATTTGGAATTGCAGATAGGATGTCAAACACAAAAACGATGTATTTGCATAAAAATGTGCACATATTATCACAAATATGTGTGAATCACTGCTTCGATGCCTTCAAAAAACGAAGACTCAGTCATTTTTATATTTTAAAGCTCTCGAAATCAATCACATTTCGCAACAAACGAAACCTAGAAACTACTTACGTCGTGAGGTCGCGTTCTCATGTTCCAAAGGAGATCTCTGGATATCGAATGGTCGCTTGTGAAGTGTTCTAAAGGGTTACATCAGAAGGCTCAATCAACACTTTATAGCTAGTCAGAATGATTCGCTGCGGAAGTATAACATCATCTTTAACCTTTACCAGTAGAATTAGATTGTCCAGTTCTGGTAATAGTTCCATGTCTACAACAGAACTCGGTAAGCTTCCCATGAACCCGTTTTCTTGAGCATGTCTCATACTCAGTAGGCACCTCTGGTGAGCGACGGTAACGAACAGAGGAGTTTACTGGTCAATCTAAACAAATAGTATAAAATAGAATAAAGTATCTATCCAAGTTTTAAGTGTGGCTCCGGCTGCTGCTTAAGGATTTTCATTTCATCTTGAGTGTCACAGAATGCTTGTGAAGACGAATCCCATTGTGAGCCCGGAGATAGCCGGGTTACAGCGTTCCCATTTTGAATGTAGAAAGCAAATTTTGCCCAGACGAGTCCGACACCAATTTCTCAGCCCCAAAGGAGGAGTGTCTTGATGAGCTTGGAGCGGAATCGAACAAGCGCTGTGCCCGTGATAATCGGGATCACTACCACTGATCTGTCCGCCCCTTACCTACTGTTTCCCTCAATAAAATATAAAATGAAATAAACATGAGACAAAAAAATAAGATAAATGGAAAAACAGGTAAATAATGAAATATAAGATAAATGAATGAATGGATGAATAAAAATTAGAAATGAAAATATGGTATGATGTGGTACGAAATAGATACAAAATAAAAAATAAAATAGAATAAGTAAAAGTGCTTGACCCATTCAATTTGCTCAATGATTTACGGCATCACACGTGTTCGGCGATATTAGGATGATGTAAAGGTAATGCAGAATTTTGTCGTCATAAAAGTTGGCAGTACATCTTACAACAAATATTCATTGCTGACGTTGCTACTGTGTACCACTTTAGAGCTCATTTGTATCTCAACAGTTTACTATGCAATAATTTTCCAGAAAACTTATTTGTAACGAGTGATTTTTGACCGTTGTAAACCTGGTCTAAGAAGATAAGGAAACCGAATCGCTTTGCGTCATTAGTTCAATCGCGGATTCGAATGTACAAAGCACGGATGGTTTCTAAGGCTTCGAACTACAGATGTGAGCTTTCATGACGGAAAAAGACACGAACGCCAATCAACAGTTGATTATTATCATCAGAAGCCGATAACCGAATCTCGTTCTCGGAAAACTATTCAAGAGGTTATGAAAGAACTCAATGATTACAAGTCAATAACATCCCATCATTTGAAAGACACTGAAAAGGTGAAAAACCTAAGTGTTCGATGCATGAGTAGAATGAAGAGCAGCGAGTTCGAAATCAATGAAATCCCACAGGCGTATGTATCCAGAAACAACCAACTGGAAGGACCCAACCTTCGCTGACGAAAACCATATGTCACATAACTATCTCTGAAAAAGGGAGAAACTTGGCAAAAAACTTTCGTCGATTCTAAAACTTCGGGATTTTTATGTCGTCAGAAAGTATAGAATGTCAACTGTTGGCAAGAACGTTTAGATTCTAACGCCCTTATCGTAACTAAGAATGCCGTGCTTAAGTTTTTATAGAATGATTTAAAATTCGTAGTCCAGTTATTTTATTCTTCTACCGACCAGAGTTTTACATGTCATTTATTATTATTCAAATATTCTGTTACGGAACAGACCCAGATGCTACTGCACTCTATAAAGCTTTTGGTACGGAAGGTATGAGGGAAACAGGAGCTAATATCTACGTACCACAATAACTAACATTGCAGGTCAGCAGAGCGATGTCTTATGTTACGACATGCCTACAGGAGGTTGCTGAAACTACTTATTGTGTCCGATATGAAAGTTTACTAGTTATTTTAGCGAAGAAATAAATTTACAAACATTTTCACCTTCTCGATAACTTTCAGAGGAGTTCTTGAAAGGACCGAGGCCATTGCTAACACAAGGACAACGGTCGAGATACATGCCCTAAGTGCATAACATCACAAGAACAATCTTTTCATCCAGAAGTCTTCATGAGGAACTTGCAAGCCTTTTTAAATGCGACAATGCTTCGAACGGAATTGTCGGCATCAGCCAGAAAAGGTACAGCTTAATAGCAGTACGAAGTATACAGTCCGACGAAAAATCCTCAAGATCCACGGTTGGGACATGAGATACTCTTAAGCGAAGCTATCTCAATAGTTGTTCTCAAAAAGACGAACGGAGGACTGGCATACAACTACTCAATCTATAGTTCTTGTCGGCACTCTTGCAACACCGACACCAACAAAAGCATAAGCATTAATCGCGACCGTTAGTTATAGATGCGCATCCCTGAATGCATGGAGACACCTACGAAAACCATGCCCTGGGTGGACCAGGGTGTGTACTTGCATCTTCACAGCACCTGCTTGCTTTCCCGTTTATCTCCGACTCACTTTGCTATGTTACCTTGTAAATGTTTGAAATTCTCATGATCTTGGCCAATAAGTTATTTGCGGAAGGTTCCAACTACGATCCTTGATAACGAATCAGGGTATTGTTAAATAAGAAAAAGCGCAACACAAACCATACACATGATACCTATCCGATGGTAGGTGTTTCGCTACGTGGGCGCACGGAAAAATGTTGAACGAAGCAGGAATTCACGGATATATCTAACCCAATAGGATCTATCATGTTGAAAATTTCCTTGCATCATTCTATGCTCAGCCTAGTTCTTATAAGCAACTCTTCATGTTTTCTGATCTCTGCAGATCCAAGTCGAACACTCTCGTGACCTAGGAGACATAAATCTTCATAAACTAGAATTCCTGATCCAATTCTTATATTTCATCAAATAAAAGATTTCGAAACAAAAATTGGTTACGATATTGAAGATGAGGGTGTCAAAATCCTAAAAGCTATCTTGAACTACAAATCTCCAAACTAGAACTCATGTGGCGATAAAATTCGCAAGCTTGAAACCGATCCAATGGTGGAGTTATAATAACTCCATCTATGAGTCTGATAAGAACACTTTATTCAAACAAAAGAAGCAACAAGGTAATGTCTAGGCATCAATTTTCTTAACATGCTTCTTCGATCTTGGTAGACGTGAACGAAAAATGGCAGAAGCACATCGCTGCGCGAGCTGCAAAGAAATATTAACTCCATAATTTATTTCTTCATACACTTGTGAAGCTCAAAAACAAGTCTTTGGAAGTGAAATCTAAAGAGGAAGTTACACAAACCATGTGATGGTGACCCAAGCCCTGGCTTTTGGCGATAGCTTTCACAGACCTCAACAATTTCTCGCGATTGCGCAAAGCAACGACACATTTGCTCTTAGCTGGCTTTGCTTCTTTACCTGTAAAACAACATGGATATCCTTCCATTCCCAAAGTTATGGTCAAAATTATGAGCCTCATATGATTCTCGTTAGCTGAGACTGCACCTGAAATATATCTACACCACTTTATTTATGTACTTTATTTCAAGATGTTATAGGACATTATTGTCTATTTGATTTATGAAACCGTTCTGTTATCTGCTTCCAACCCAGTTGTCTAGGATTCAACTGGCTTTTCATATTTCCATACTTGCCAACAGAACTTCCGGATTAAACATCGGTCTTTCTTCACAGAAATAACTAATCGCACTCTATACCGTTATTTGCCTTGAGCTGTTACGATAAAGGATTCGAGTTTAACGGACAGAATATTTTACAATGACAAAATACCCCATCAAGTTAGAAGCAGAGTCGCTGAAAAAGCTCGTCAAATATCACAGAAAGAGTATACACGACACCGCTTTCTGTTAAGACCAACCTGGTGATAAGGACCTTCAAAAAATTAGCGGGACCTTCTTAAATAACAGCAAGTCTTCTCCATTAAAGCACAATATGATTGGGTACACATTCTACTACATGGATTACTTATTCTCTGCACACGTTATCGGGTGAGTAACCATCACAAATGACTTAAGGCGGGAACTGATCATGGC